>PVLC010014047.1:0-40092 GCA_004027655.1 Graphiurus murinus | reverse complement strand
TTTCGAGGGCTTTGAGCTGTGTCATTAGGTTATTTAATTGGTGGTTTTCTGTTCTCCTTATGTGGGCACTCAGTGCTATAAATTTCCCTCTTAGTACTGCCTTCAGGGTGTCCCAGAGGTTTTGATATGTTGTATCTTCGTTTTCGTTGGTTTCTAGGAATTTTTTGATTTCTCCCCTTACTTCTTCTATGACCCACTCAATAATAGTTATTTAAAACTTTTGGATTATTTCTGGAATTTTCCATTTAAGAAATTTCCATGGGGGACAAGGATAATTGAGAGCATAGAAAGCAAACCATGGGTAGGGGGCACCACTGTAGCTAGCTCTTCATCCTTGGTGAGATGACTGAGTGGGTATTCTCGGGTGACCCTCAGCGTTCCCCATCAAGATGATGCCCCGTTCTCCCATGGTTGGAACTTATTTGATAACATATCCCTTACGAGCTGCCTTCCCTTCCCTGTCTTGCTTCCCCACTTCACTACTTCTCCCAAATAAAGTACTCGCATTTGAATCCCTGAGCCAAGGTTGGCTTCTGGGGATGCAAACTCCGATAATACCTATATGACCTGGACAGATTATTTAACTTAGTATGATACGTGTCCCTTGGTGGGCATTCAACATTTAGTTATTGCTCCTGTTCTATCTTACTAACAATAGTGATAAACGCAGAAACGCTTGTGCTCCTGAGCCCTTGGCCTCTGCACTCCAGCCTTCGGCCAGTACAGCCATCATCCAGCTCTGGAAACAGAAACCCAGGTAGCTAGCCGGGCGTGGTGGCGCACGCTTGTAATCCCAGCATTTGGGAGGCTGAGACCGGAGGATCCAGGTTCGAGGCCAGCCTCAGCTACCTAGTGAGGCATTCCACAACTTAGTGAGACCTGTCTCAAAATAAAGAATAAAAAATAGGGCTGGGGGTGTAGCCCAGAGGTAGAATGCCCCTGAGTTCAATCCCCAGTACCGCAAAAAAAAAAAAAGAAAACCCAGGTAGCACCATTAGCCCCGCCTTTCCCTTTCCCTCACTCAAATCTCAACTGCCTCCAAGGCCTTCTGAGCTTTGTCTCCTGTGGTTCCCAGTTCTGCACACTTTTCTCCATCTCTACACCCATCACTCTGGTCCTGGATAGAGCTCAACTCTTCACTCCAGAACCACAGCCAGCTGCCACCTCCCTCCTGCCCCTCACCCGTAACCATCCTCGCTTCACAGTGGAGCCAGTGACCTTCCAGGAAGGTGCCTCTGATCATCGCCCTAAAGCTCTCCAAGGCTTCCGTTGCTCTCAGGATAAGGAGCAACATGCTCCAGGTGCTCACAGACCTGCCGGGTCTGCCCCAACCTGCCCCACTCGGCAGCAGCCTCCCGACCCGCCTGCTTCGAGTCCACATAACACACAGCGTTCTCTCCAGAATCCAGCTTTGCTCCCACCTCATTAACTTCCGCTCTTCCATCACACCTCAGCTCCACAGCCGCGCCTCCTCGGTCACATGCTTCAGAATAGGCTCAAAGACAACCGCTTTATCATTCATTCGGTGGATATGTGTTGAGGGTCCTCTGCACCATCGAGTCATCAACTGCAGCTTGCAGTTGGCCTCTGGTATCTGTGTGTCAGATGGAGGCCCTACTTGAGTCTGAGGAGGCTGCTGTAAGGAAGGATGCCTGAACTGAGATGTTAGAGTGATGGTGCTGGCCCTGGGGGGAGGGGTGTCAAAAGGGTGGTGTGATGGTGGTCACAGTGGTCACAGTGGTGGCGGTGATGGTGGTGGTAATGATGATGATGGTCGGGGTGGTAATGGTGACAGTGATGGTGGTCACAGTGGTGATGGTGGTGACAGAGGTGCTAATGAAGGTGTGTTGATAATGGTGTTGTGATCAATGATGGGGTGATGGAGTGACAGAGGTGGTCATAGTGGTAACGATGGTGGCAACAGGCGGTGATGGTAGAGGTGAGGCGGTCAGGGTGATGGAGGTGGTGGTCAGGGTGGTGATGGTGGTCATGATGATGGTGGTGGTCAGGATGGTGATAATGGTGTTGATACATTCGTAGAAGCTTATTCACTTCCTGGGGACTTCTTACATATCTTTGGCAACCTCCTCTTTTTAATCTTCTCCTAACTTCCTGATAGAAGCTTGAAAATTATGTAAGAAGGGACTGTGGATCTGAAAAGTGGCTTCCAGGCAGCCACAGAGTGACTAGGGAGCCCAGGTAGGAGCCGAGGCCAAGCTGAAAGTAAGAGGCTTCCATGTTGTGTTTATTCTCCTCTTTAAACGTCTTTCTGCACTGGGCTCCGTGTGGAGGAAACCGGCAAACATTGCTCTTTGAGGTCCTCGCTGCTCTGAGGGAGTCTGGGCTCCTGGACCGAAAGGCCTGGGGGCTCCAAGCTGTGGTCCAGCGGGTGCCTCTATAGCTCAAGACCCAGAGTGGGCAAAGGACACCCCAGGCTCACCCAGCAGAACTCCAGCTACAAGTAGGCCTCGGGGATTTCCATTTTGCCATCTCCCCACAAACTCTTTGACCCCTGAGTCACCCAGAGACAGAGAGGAAAAGAGTCAACAACCCAACCAGCCCAGTACAAAGAGAGAGGACAAAGGAGACCGGCCTCGAGGCCTCCCAGCTCCAGCCTGCCGCCTCCCATGGGCGCCTGCTGCCTGGTCCGGGAATCCCTCACCCTGCTGCCCCGCCCAGGGATCCCACTGTGGGAAGGACTGTCATCCTCAGTCAGACTCTGGGTCTCCAGGGTGGGGTCTTGGTGGGGCCCAGACACGTGCAGAGGCCCCACCCCACCCCAGGGGGGTATCAGCCACCATGGCACGCGGGGCAGAGTGGCGCCAGGCCCGGGGCTGGCCACTACAAGAAGACCTGCTGGCACCTGTGGGCCGGCACCTCCCCCCACCGCTCCCCACTCCACCTCATTAACACCCTCCCTGGGGCTGGGGCGGCCAGCACTGGGAGTGAGGATGGAGAAACAGCTGAGGCAGTGGAAAAGCCCCAGCCTGTGCCCTTCACTTGAGTGACATTGGCACATTGCTTCTCTGTCCCTCTGGTTGTTTTATCTGCAATCCTGGGACAATGATACCTACAGAGCCCATTAGGGTAGGCCCGAATGGAGCGCCTATTAAGGGCCAGGCATACAGGAGGCGCTCAATAACTGACGCTACCGTCATTTATCTAGAGGCCTTTTCAGGATCCCCTTTCTCCCCCGCATCATGAGGCTGCAGAAAACCTCCAGACTTTTGGATATGGAGCTTCTATCTCTAGTTCACCCAAGTGCCTTGGTGGAGGGCTGGCCCGGCGAGCGTGGGACCCCAGGCAGCACCACTTCTCGAGATCCAGAAAGTGGGTATGCTTGTAAGGCGATGCCCCAGCCCAGGGGAAACGCAAGTCCTGGCACCTGCAGGGGTCACTCTGGGCTGGTCACCTGCAGACAGACCATGGAGCCTGTCGGTTAATCCCTGGCTTTTGCCTGCACAGTGAGATGTTAAAGGGAATACCTCCCGGTCCCCTTGTGGAAGAAGAGAAAGGTATGATGATCCCTGAGCCGGCCCTGCACCCCACATCCCCGGGGACTGGCTGTGGGGGACCCCAGGCTGCTGGAGAGGCCTGGACGGCCCAGGAAGAGGGAGGGGTGGAGGAGGGAGGAACAATGGCCAGGCCCGGCTTGTGGTTTGTGTCCGAGAGGCCAGTGGATGCTTTCTTGTCATCAGACTTTCCAGTCACCTGCCTGGGAACCTGAGGAAAAGATTAGGGAGCCAAACACATATTATTTCTTTTGTTGGAGGTGCCAAGTTTTGACGGGATGAATTGGCCATCTGTTCTCCCAGCTCCGACCCGGCAGGCGGAAACCTCTGTTTCCAAGTTGCCACTTTCTGTGAGTTGCTAACAAATGTCGAGGGGTTGGGAAAGGATGGGGGCTCCCCCGCATTGGTGGGGCCCCAATGGCTGACCTTCTATCCTCCAGGTTCCCTGCTCCAGCTCCCCGCCCCCCCCGGGTGTTCTGGGCCTCAGATGACTACGCCTGAGGACCTGGAAAAAAGCCCCATGAGCATCTCTAGCCTTGGTTTCCCCATCTGTAAAATGAGGGTGGGCCAGGACCTGGCTCTGACATGCAGAAGAGACAGTGCCTTCGGAGCCCAGGACAGAAGACCTCAAGTATGTGGGCAGCCCAGGGGCAGGCCCAGGCAGTGCTGGCCCTACCTGGAAGTGGGACATGAGAGCCTGAGCACTTTTGTCGGGGTCCAATGACCCAGCACTAAGGCCTTTTCCTCTCCCCTTGAGCAGGGCTCAGAGCCTGAGAACTGGTTCTTCCTCACAGAAATAAAGTTTGAATCCCAAACACGGATGTTTTAAATTTAGGGGCTGTTGGAGGGCAGGGGTTTATGGCAAAATTTTGCTAGGCAGCATTTTTTTTTTTTTCATCTGATTCTCAAGGGACCCTGTGACTGTAAAGATCCAGAATGGATCTGGAACCCGGGAGACAGGCCTGCCCCAATCTAGTGGGGCAGCCCCAGACCCAGGGGATAGCAAGAGCAATGAAGCCGTCTGCATCCCCAGTGCAGGCTGTCCCCGAGGTGGAGGCCAGCAGCCCAGGTGCCTCTGGGCTGATGCTGGATGATCATGGTCAGAAGACAGGCCCAGGCAGGGGCCAGACCCAGGCAGTTGCTGGGCCACCTGGGGAGGAGGCAGTTGGGGGAGGGTAAGGGGAGGGTGAGGAGAGAGGGGAGGGAGGAGGAGGGAGGGGGCAGTGGCTCTCACCTCAACAGCCAGATACCTCCTGCCCCCATCAAGGAAACAGGATCCAGACAGTAGTTAGAGCAGCAACACCAGGTTTTATTCAGGACCCTTAGAACAGGAGAAAAGAGACCTTAGTCTAGAACTGGGCTCCATTTTCAATATTGCACGAACCAGCAAGGGTTGATAATTAAGGAGCAGAGCATGAAAACAGCAGAGTCAGGGGGATTCTGGCCACACTGAGCTAGCAGGATTCTAGCCGAGGACAGGCTGAGTGACCAGACGTTACGTGGAGGACAGTGGAGAGTGAGGAACCCCACCCGATATTGAGGACAATCAGATATCAAGGGGGTGGGAGTCCTGCTAAAAGTGGATTTTACAAAGAAGCACACAGATGGGCCTGAGAGGAGGTTCAGGAGTCGGACTGAAAGTTAGCTGAGCAAAGAATTTGTGTCCCTCCTCATGAACATCAGCAGACACCGGCTGCAGCCGGGAGCAAGGCAGAGAGTGGGACTTGCTTTTCAGGCATCGTTTATGGGCCCTGGTGGCCTCTGCAGTCCAAGGACTGCCTTTATGGCCTCCCCAGGACCCTGCTTCACCTCCTGCCACACTCCCTCGAGGGGCAATGGAGTCCTCGACAGCGGCCATCTATTCACACTAAGCCCTCTGTAGGCTTATTTTCTGGAACCTCTAGAGTTTTGATGTACATTTAGGGACCACATCACAGACCAGGCCACTGAGGCCCAGAGAGGTCAAGTAGCACAGTCAAGGCTATGCAGCCAGCCGGGTGAGCCCTGGTGCCCATGCCTTCTTCATGCAGCCCGAGCTGCAGGGCTGACCCTGTCCCAGGCCACTGACCAGTACTCCTGGGCACAGCCAGAGCCAGGGTCTCCATGCCTGTCTCACTCCTCCCGGGAGCCTGCAGTGAGTTGCTGGCAGGTAACACAATCCCCAAAATGATTCCCAGTCGACTGTTCCCCCGCCCCTCCCCCAGCGAGCCTGCAGTTTTCCTTCCAAACCCATTATAGTCCCTGCACAGGAGGCTGGGGGAGGGACGGGAGCAAGCTGCCTGGAGAGGGCTTGAAAGAAAATTTGAAACACACGTGTGCTGCCTGGGCTCCAGTAACCTTAAGCCCTCAGCCCGTGTGGCCCCGCATCGCCCCATCCCCCTCCTCTCTGGCCCCACCTGTGTGGAGGCCACTTACCACGCTCAGCCCCTGCCAGGGGAGGCCAGCTGGGGCTCAGGGAACTGAAGAACTTGGGGCAGGGAGGGACCCCCATGCCTGGAGCCCCTCTGCCTCTGGAGGGGACATTGAGGCCCAGGGAGGGAAGGCAGTTTGCCCTGATACAGGGCTGAGACTCTAGACTCCACCACAGCAGGATGGATCAAGGTATAGGCTGACTGGAGCCCCAACTCAGGGCAGCCTGTCTGGACTGTCTGGCTTTCTGTCCCCACCCACCCCAAGGCCGGGGAGCCAGGCTTCTCCTGTGCACCTGCTGCTTTCTGCTTTAACCCTTTCCCAGCCAGCTGGGGCTCAGGGAAGCTCAGCTGTCCAGAGCTGCATTTTGAGAAGGGGAGGGTCAGCCAGAGCTGGCTCTGGGGAATCAGAGATGAGTCCAAGGGACAGGCTCTTCCGCTGGGCACAGGGACCATCCTTCCAGCCGTCAGCTGTGGGCTCCAGGCATGTGGCTTCAATCTGTCCTTTGAAATACGGTGGCAGGGGGCTGCTGCTGTGAGTGCCCCCTGGGTGGGGAGGGTGTGGTACGAGAATCTGGCTGAAGGGCTGGGGACAGGCCTGGGTCTTCAGAGGCAGGCAGAACCAAGTTAGAAGCCAGCTCAGTGACCTGAGAGCCATGGTCACAGTCTGGGGAGGTGACTCTACCCCTCTGAGGCTTAGTTTCTGCATCTGTAAAGTGGACGTTCGTGACTATAATAAAGTCTGACAACAATGGGTAGGCTTTAGCACCGTGTTGGCACACGATATGCTGGGTGCACACCAGCCCCCTTCTAGCCCCCCCATCCCTGCCCCCCTTCCCTGAGGCCCACTGCTGCTCCTTGCTAGCTCACCTCCTGCCTATGGTGCTCTCTGGCTTGACATGGTATGTCCCAGGAGCCTGGGGACCAGGATGTGGAGCAAAGCTTTGTCAGAGGTACGATGTGTTTCTGGACGAGACCCTTTCATTCTTTGGGCTTCAGTTTCCCAAAATGTAAAACAGTGATAGTGGTGGGTGGGGGCGGTGGTTGGATGAGATCCCCATGGACAACTTCTGAATCCAGCACTCCGGAATACTAGAACCAGGAGCAACAAAGTCGCAGGGCTTAAGGTCCCAGCTGCTAAGGAGCATACACACACACACACACACACACACACACACACACACACACACACACACGTGTGGAGACAGCATCCTCCTTCTCCATCCACTGCCTCCGACTCACCTGTCCCTTTGCCCCCACCTCTCCCTCTTTGTGACAAGCCACCAAGAGACCCCACTCACCAGCCCCATGGACACACTTCTCTGGGTGGCAGGAGTGTGATGAGAAATGTCCCCACCCCTGCTTTAGAAATCCTAGGGGTGCCATTCAAATCCAGACCCCGTCGTCATCTTCAGGGAAGGGAGTCCCAGAATCAGTACTCTAGTCAGCCACCTCGGTAATTCTGGGGTGCACCCAAGTTTGGGGACCTGTGCCTGGTTGGGAGGTAAAGATTTGGGGGGGGGGTGTCTCCAGGCCTGGGTTTGAATTGTAGATCTGCTCTCAGCTGGCTGTGGGAACGTGGGCAATACATTTCCCTTTGCCCAGCCTCAGTTTTTCCAACTGTCCAAAAGAAAATAATTGTTCCCATTTCATTAGGTTGAAGGAAGGGCTGAATGTCATCCATGTTTTTTCCCTAGGGCTACCATAACAAATTACTAGGGAGACTTAAAACAAAAGAAATCCATTCTCTCACGCTCCAGAGGTCAGGAGTCTGAAATAAAGACGCTCTCAGGGCTCCTTCCAAGGCTGAGGAAGATGCGGGCCCTGCTCCTTCCAGCTCTGGGTGGTTACTGGGAATCCTTGGCATTCCTTGGCTCACAGAGGCAGCACTTCAATTTCTGCCTGTCTTCATATGGCTTTCTTCCCTCTGCGTGCGCCTGAGTCCCGATTTCCCTTTTCTTATAAGGACGCCAGTCATCAGATTAGGGACCACTATGATCTCATATGACCTTAGCTCAACTATGTCTGTGAAGGCTTGATTTCCAAATAAAGTCACATTCACAGGGACCAGGAGTTAGCACTCCTTCATGGGTCACAGTCTGACCCAGTGCACCGTTCATAAGGTGCCTGGCCATAGAAGGTGCTCGAAACCTGGGGATGGTGTTTGGGTCGATGGATACAGAGTGACAGCAAGAGAGGAAGGATGCTGTGTGTCTTTGAAGAGATGCATGCCCCCTCTGTGCCTGTGCCTCAGTCTTCTTAGTGTTAACATGGGGATGACAGAGTATCCTCTTCCCTGGAATATTATGAGGATTGCCTGAGGTCATGTCTACAAAGCACCTGACACAGAGAAGATGCTCAAGAGGTGGCAGCCCCTACCCCATAAGGAAGCAGCAATGTCCTGAGGGTCCCCTGGTGCCTATTGTTCACAGTGGCCTTAGCTCATGACTGAGAGAGGAGGAAGGGGAGCTGCTTGTCTGGAAGGTACAGTGCTCAGGTCATTTTTCAAAAGCCCCAGGGCCGGGGGAGGAGAGGGGCTGATGAGTCATTGACACTGGAGTCCACAGGCACCGGCCCCCCGAGGTCTGAGCTCAGATCAGGACCCAGCGCTGGCATCCAAGGTCCAGGCCAGACCACGGGCAGCCGGGTGGATCTGGCAGATGGTTTCGTCTTGGAGTGATTGGAAGTGACAGTGGGGCTGGGCGGGGAGTGAGCGGGTGGAGGAGACAGCGGCGTCTGCAGACTCAGGCTGCAGTTCATCAGTCCAGGTCCGGGCTGCCCAGGAGAAGACAGGGGTGTTTCCAGAAGGGAAGCAAGAGGGATGAAGCCCCAGGGAAGCCCCTGGAGGCCAGAAGGTGGAGACTAAGCCCAGTACCCTAGCTGTGCAATTCCATAGAACCCTCCCAACCCCGGCGGCATAGTCTCTCACCATCCCCAATTTACAGAGGAGGAAACTGAGGCTGAGAAGTAAAAAGTCTGCCCAAGGTCTACTCCACCCTTTGCTCTGCCATTGGCTGAATGCTAAGCCCCCAGATAGGTGCACATGACAATCCCTGAAACCTATAAATGCCATCTTTTATGGAAAAAGAAGCTGTGCAGGTGGGATTAAGATAAAGATCTTGAGAAGCATTGATTGGAGATCCCAGATTGCCGGGGTGAGCCTGATCAAGTCACAAGGGAGGCAGAGGGCTTAGAGGAGAAGGTGGTGAGATGGCAGAAGCAGAGATCAGAGCTTTGAAAATGGAGACAGGACTTTGCTCCAAAAAACACAGGCCCCATTAGTGGCTGGAAAAGCCACAGATGGTCACCACCCTGGCTGACGCCTTGATTTCAGCCTCACAGGGTTCTGTCCAGTATTCTGACCTCCATGCTTGTAAGAAAAAAAACATTCATCTTGGCTTCATCCACTTAAGTGTGTGGTAATTTGTTATAGCAGCAAGAGAAACTAATACAACCTGCTCTTTCTTCTCTTCATCCCTTGTCCCTCCCTCTTCCACTCTCTCTTTTTCCTATATTTCCTTCCAGCTCTGTCTTTCTCCTCCTCCTTTTCCTTTTAGATCAATGTGTCTAGCTCCTTTGTCTCTGCCTCCTATTCCTCTTCTTCTTCAGCTTCCCCCACAAAAAGAGCACAGCTCTTTGGAATCTCTGAGCTGAGTTCAAATCCCAGCCCTAGCTCTGGCTGACTATGTGAGTTACCAAGTCACTTTATTTCCCTAAATCTCAATGTTCTCATCTGTCAAATAGCTCCAACTCCCTGGTGCTGCAGGGAATTAGGAGAAATAACACTGGCAATGGGAACAGAGCATGGTGGCCACCCCATAGATGTGTGTCCCTTTGCTGTCCCTGCCTCCCTGTCATTCAACGTTCTACCTGGGCTCAGGACAGTGGCAGCCACCCAGCTAGTGGAATGGGGACTCTGCCCCAGACACTAAACAGTCAGATGCAGTCCTCCAGCAGGTGCCCAGTCTCTCTGCCAACCCAGGTTGGGGGAGAAGGGGCATTGACAGACAGACACAATTCTGGCTTTGCCATTCTCTGCTGCTTTATTCAGTTGTCCCTTACGGGGACCTTTGTGGGGCCAGGCAGCGTGTGAGTGACAGTTTCCCAGGAGCACTTGCTAAAGATACCCTCACACCTGGGAAAACGACAGTTGGTTTCAGAGTTGCCAGGGCTCCTTGGACCCCAGGTGGGCAGGGTCCCTGGCAGCAATTCGCTCTAAGAGAAGAGGAAGCATAATTACCTTCTCCTCTCTATGTCCAAGGGAGACCTCCCTCATCAGCTCGTCCTGGGAAATCAAGCTTTGTCTTCCTGCAGTTGCTATTCCCCAGCAACGTCCCAGTAAATTAGCCGGCGGAAGGCAAGTCTCCTGTGGATTCATCAAAAGTTTGCCCATCTCTTGGACAAACTTTGGGGAAGAATATGCCTCCAGTTATTCATCCTGGGATCGTGGTCTGGTTGATAAAGCAATAGGAATAATCTGCCTTTTGTTCTTCTATCATGCATCTGTACTGTCCAGGAAAAACAAAAAACCCCAAACCTCCTATTCCAATATTTCAGATGTGAAAGCCACATTTCAGAGAGGAGAAATGATGGGCACAAGAGGCTCTAGCGTGGCATCGGCTGCCACTGTTCCATGAAGGTCTCACACCTGGCTGCTCTGCCATGTGTCCAGGCTTTGCCGGAAACAATCTTACGGAATCTTAAGGACCGAAGGCACCAGCCAGTTTATCCCTCGCTGAGACTGTCACCTGCCTCAGGTGATAGATAAGAACCATGCCAGGAAGGTTTTGCTTCTTTTTTAAAAGGAGCTTTGTTTTTGTGCACCAGAGAGAATCATATAAATATTTGTGCTTTCCCCTTTGCTCTAATTGCCAGGAAGCAATTAGACTGCAGTCATGTGGCTTTTAAGACTCTATGTTCTGAATACTTTTCATTTTCTCCCTCTTATTTAAATGGCCCTTTTTCTGATCCTGAATGCCCTCTCATGATTTTTCTATTACTTGTGCATATTATTCTATCACAACTACTTTCTAGAATAAGATGATGTTAAAAAAAAAAAAGCCCACATATTCATTGACCATTGTTGATAGTCATTGGATTTTCAAAACTTCAATATGATAGGTGTAATCTGATTGGAACAGGATTCTATTTGATGGCCAAGTCCCTTAGGCAAAAACTGACCTGAGATGGTCCAAGCACCCAGAAGCTGCACCTGTTAACAAATATTTACTGAGCACCAACTACATTTGATCTTCAACTGATGAGAGTTTGATTTTAAAATTTTCAACTTTGCAATAGTGTGAAAGCAATTGGCATTCAGTAGAAACCATGCTTCTAATTTTGGTCTTTTCCTGGGCCAGCAGTATGTGGTATGGCCCTCTCTGGTGATGCTGGTCAGCAGCAGTGAGCCATAGCTCCCAATGAGTCATGTAAACACAGGGGGAGAAGAACCACACTCTGCACATACTCTGTGGCTAGCATTTTTTGAATATAGGTGTTCAACAAAGTGCACACGGTACTTGACACTTCATCACAAAACAGGCTTAATATTTGACAACTTTGCCCGATTGTAACATAAGTGGTCTAAGCATGTTTGAGGGAAGCTGGGCTAAACCACGATGCCCAGTAGGTTAGATGTATAAATGCACTTTCAACTTAGTGGGGCTCTGAATTTATGATGTGTTTATCAGGACGTGAGCTCCTCATAAGTCTGGGAGCATTTATATATGCCAGGCATTGTTGTGGGAGCTAGAGATGGGGGCAAACAGGGCAGATAATGTCTATCCCTCACAGAAAGCCAGATGGCAAACAAAGAGTTATACAATCGTATACTTCAGAGGGTAACAAGTACAACAGGTGGTGAGACAGAGGGAGAGTTTAGAATGGGCATATTTAGGGCAGACTGGAGGCTCCTATTATGGTTCGGATCTAGCACGTTCTCCAAAGTTTCATGTGTTGAAGGCTTGGTCCCCAAAGCAACAACGACCAGAGGTGGAGCTTTTAAGAACTGATTGGATCACGAGGGCTCTGACCTCATCGACGGCTTAATCCATTTGATGGGTTCATAGTTTGAATGGACTCCTTCATGGGAGGTGGTGGAAACTGTAGGCAGGTGGGGCATGGTTGCAGGAAGTAGGTCCCTGGGGTGTGCCTTCCAGGGGTTATGTCTTGTCTCTGGCCCCTTCCTCCCTCTCTCTTTGCTTCCCGGCTGCCGTGAGCTGAGCAGCTTTCCTCCGCTACCCACATCCACCGTGATGTTTCTGCCGTAGGGCCAGCAGACTAGGGACTGAAATCTCTGAAACCGTGAGCCCAAAATCAATCTTTCCTCCTTTAGTTGCTTATGTGAGGTAATTTGGTAATTTAGCAACAAGAAGCTGACTAACATGGTTCCCTTGGAAGAAGTGACAGTGGAGGTGAGACTGGAATGATGAGGAGGAGCTGTGCAGAGGCCTGGAGGAAGAGCACTCCAGGCAGCGAGTGCCAAGGGCCTGAGGCCAGCATGAGTAAGAAGCAGGAGAGGAGTTCAGAGAAGGGGCAGGCCCAGAGCAGCAAGGTCCCAGGGGCTATGGGGAATTGCTGGGCTTTTCCTAAACACAATAGTAAGACACTGGAAGATGTTAGGCATGCGGTGTGACATGACCTTTTCTCTGAACATATCACTCACACAAAGGAGCTTTACTGCTGCCAAGTAGTCTGTCCATATTTGAGAAGCCAGTAGTAGTCTTTCCAGAATAATATTTCTTATTTGAATTCTTCAGTTTCCACATTTGACTTGCAACTGTGCCAAGACCACTCATGATCATATTTGTCTGGGTGTATTTTTCAGTGTTTCTCCAAAGTGGGTTGTCCTAGAACATTGCCTGAATATTTATTTTTCCAAATAGCAAACCATCAATACTGCATGAGAGCCAAAGCTTTGTGAACCTGTTAATATGACTATAATCCTAGATATTGGTTATTTTCTCAAAGAGCCTCGATTTTATGCTTCCAGTCTTATTATTCACTTTCTCAGCTGTATTTTAGAGGTAACTTTACAAAAGAAAAGAGCCCATTGGTAGCTCCTGAGTAATAATGACAGTCATCATTTATTGAGCACTCACTAAGTGCTGGCTACACATGCATGCGTGTGTGTGTGTGTGTGTGTGTGTTCATATTCTCACTCTATCTCTCCATATTATAAACAAAATACATATTATATATCAAACATATTATATATCATATATAATATATGTTATATAATATATATTTAATATACACAATACATATATATACTTTCTCACTACTAGAGACATTATAAATAAATAACTCTGTAGTGTTAGGTTGTAATCTAAAATATCAGTAAAAAGACACAGTTCTTAAAGGATAGATGGAAGGAGAACGAGATAAAATAGATAAGGAGAGATAAAGGTGTATCGGTGTGTTATAGCTCTGTCCACTAGGGGGCCTAGAAGCAGTAACACCCTAGCAGTAATAAGCACATCTGGTGCTCAGATCTTGGTTTCTAAACATCTTTCTCCTATAAAGGAAATAAAAATTCTTTAAACAAATGGATGATTATAAGACAGAGACAGGAAAAATATAAGATGATTCTGGAACACCTTTTGGTGGCAGAAAACTAAAAAGATGAAGTCTTGTTAAAAGACTAATGAGAGCCAAACCAAAATACTCCTAGTGTCCAGAGCTGGAGCAATTTGAGCAATAAAACTATGAAAGTATTGCAGCACAATCTAGAGAATAAAACAAATAATCACAAGCTCATGTTGATATAAATGAGGAGTTAACTAAAAAATAGTAGAGAAGAAGGCACAGCTTTCCCATACAATAGAATCCCAATTAATCAGTATAGAAGGCAAGAGGGAAAGCACTATTGGACAAATACCACAGTAACAATTGTTGCAAAGAAAATCCACTTATAGATGCTAAAATTAGTGGTGGAAATGGGAGGTGAAACAGAATTTGTATGGTTTCAAATGATCTCTCCCAAGGTATTTATTAGCCATGTATATTTTTAAAAGATATTATCTTTATGGTTAAAAAAAAAAACAACTGATGGGAACCACTTTGACCAAGTGATAAACATTAGTGATAAAATATGTCACATCATGGACTCTATAATATGATGCATCAAGGAGAATTCAATGTCATCTCTGTGTATTCTTGACAATAATATAAAACCTCAATCTAACCATAAGAAAATAGTAAACAAACCCAGACTGAAAGACACTTGACAAAATAACCAGCAGATAATCTTTGAAAGTGTAAAGGTCATGATACATAAAGGAATATTTAAAGAAGTGGTAGAGATTGCAAGAAACTAAGAAAAATAACTAAAGGTGACATAGGTACCCTAGAACATAAAAATAAAATTAATGGGAAAAATGGCAAAATTAGAACATGTCCTTTACTTAAAACTGTTGCAAGAATGTTAATTTCTTGGTTCTGACAATTGTGCTATAATTATAGAAAGTGTTGTTATTAAAGGAAACAGAAGGAGGAATATATAGAATTTCTTGTCAAAATTTTGCAACTTTTCAGTAAGCCTAAAATTAGGTCAAAAGTAAAAATAGTGTAGCCTGACCACAGAGGAATTAAGTACAAATCTGTAACAGAAAGATATCTGGAAAATTCTTCAACATTTTGAAGTTAAGCATATTTCTAAATAACCCATGAATCAAAGAAGTGATCACAAAAGAAAGTAAAAAATATTTTGAAATTATTGAAAAGAAGCTGGGCGTGGTGGCGCACGCTTGTAATCCCAGCATTCGGGAGGCTGAGATCGGAGGATTCGGGTTCGCGGCCAGCCTCAGCTACCTAGTGAGGCATTCTGCAATTTAGTGAGACTCGGTTTCAAAATAAAGAATAAAAACTAGGGCTGGGGGTATAGCTCGGGGGTAGAATGCCCCTGAGTTCAATCCCCAGTACCACAAAAAAAAAAAAAAAAAGAAATTATTGAAAAGAAAAACACAACATGTAAAAATTAGTGAGATACAGCTAAAGCAACAATTAGAGGGAAATTTATAGCATTAAATTCTATTATTAGAAAAGAGAGAGTTCTACATAATGATCTGGGTTTCTCCCTTAAGAAAGTAGAAAAAGAACAAATTAAACACATAGTATAGAAAAGGAATGAGACAACAAAGATGAGTAATAAATTAATTAGATAGATAACAGAAAAACAATAGAGGAAATAAATAAAATCAAACAATGGTTCTTTTAAAAAAGTTAAGAAAATGTATAAACCTCTAGCTATACTGATGAGGAACAAAAGAGTAGTAGGGAAGACATAGTAGTCAATTCGATGACTGAAAGAGGGAACCTTACTGAAGATCATAAAAACATTAAAAGTACAATGATGAAATATTATGGAACACTTCTGACAATAAGTTTAACAACTTCGGTGAAAAGTACAAATTTTTTGAAAGACACAAGAACAAAGGTCACTCAAGAAGAAGTAGATAACCCAAATAGTCCTATATTCACTAAAGAAAATTTAATCTATACTTAAAACTCTAACCACAAGTAAAACTCACTTGCTTTGGTAGTGAATCTAACCAATGTTTTATACAAATTCTTCCATAAAAAGGAAGGAGCACTTTCTAATTCATTCTATTAAGCTAGCTTTACCCTATACCAAACCAAAGACATTGCAAGAAGAGGAAACAATGTCCCTCATAAACATAGACTTAAAAATTCTTTTAAAAACTTTAGAAAATTGAATTAAAAAAACAACATGATCACGTGGAATTTATCTTAGTTGTAAAAAATTGGCTTAATGTTCAAAACCCGATGTATATCACCATATTAAAAGACTAAAAAGAAAATATCATTTCAGTAAGTGCAGAAAAGTTTGACAAAGTTTAACATTTATTTATAGAAGAAAAATCATCTCAGCTAACTAGGAATAGCAAGAAATTTGTTCAAAGTAATAAAGGCTATTTATGAGAAACTTATAGTTAAGTTCACAATTATGGGGTGAAAAACTATGCTTTCTTCATAAGATCTAGAACAAAACAAGAATGCCTTCCCTAATTGTCTCCTCAATATTGTTTTGAAGATCCCAGATGGAAAAAGCATGCAAAGGAAATGGTGTAGTAAAATATTCTTGATTTGCAGACTGCCTGCTCATTTATGAAAAAAAAAAAATCCCAATGATGGAATGTCACTATTTAGCAGAGGTGACATGGCAGACTGATGAGGAAAGAGAGGAACATTCTATAACTAGAACCAGAAAACCTAGTTATCAATACAAGAGAACTGAAGATCCCTCCCTCACACCATACACAAAAGTTAGCTCAAGGTAGATTAAGGAGTTAAATACCAAATGTAAAACTTTAAAAAGGAAATGTAGTTTAATTTTTAAAGAAAATACAGAAAGTCCTAACTCTTTTTTTTTTTTTTTTTTGGTACTGGGGGTTGAACCCAGGGACATTCTACCTCCGAGCTGCACCCCCAGCCCTATTTTTTTTTATTCTTTATTTTGAAACAGGGTCTCACTAAGTTTCGAAGTGCCTCACTAGGTAGCTGAGGCTGGCCTCGAACCTGGATCCTCCGGTCTCAACCTCCCAAATGCTGGGATTACAAGCATGTGCCACCATGCCCAGCCTACATTTTACTTAAAATTATTGCACTAGAATAATTTTTTCAGTCTGGATTAGTGAGGTTTTTTTGTTTTGTTTTGTTTGGTTTGGTTTGGTTTGGTATATGTACGTTGCTGGGGATGGATGGAACCCAGGCCTCATGCATCCTAGACTAATGTTCTACCACTAAGTTCCACTCGCAGCCCCAATTACCTAGTTTTTTGATGCTCCTTAGATGTTGTGCTGAGGCAGAGTCCCTTGATTGTCTCAGCCAGCCCCACTGGCTAATAAAAACATGAAGAGATAGTGCCATTAATAACAGTAAAATGCAAATTGAGGCTACTTATATTTGCAAAAACTAAGATATTTGACAACACTAGATTTTGTAGATAGTCCATTCAACAGGATCTCTTACATATTACTGGTGAGAGTAAGAATTGGTATGATTAATTTCAAAATCAGTTTGGCTTTGCATAACCTAAAATCCAAGAGAAATTCATTAGAAGGACTTAAATGCCTATCCATGGGAGAATGGTTAAATAAGTTGTGGCATATACACAGATGGTTATTTTACAACAGTTACCATGAATTAACTACAACTCCATGCAGCAACATGGATGAATTTGAGAAACATACGTTGAAAGAGAAAAAGCAAGTCTGGAATTTCTGGAACACACTTTTTGTTACAAGAAAAAAAAATTAAACAACATATTGTTAAGCCATACATATCTGTCTGAAAAACTATAAATATATATGTTCCCCAAGCAAGAAAATGACAGACACAAAATTCAGGATAGTAGTTCCCTCTGTGGGGAAATAGGAAGACAAGAAAAAAGCACACAGAAAAATAAAAGCTGGTGAGACTGTTCTTAGGGCTTCAGTGGGGTGCTGGGTATATGATATTCCTTATATAATTCAAAATAAAAAATTAAAAGAGGACTACACATCAATGAATAATGAGAGTACACTGCCACGTTAGTCAGCTTTCTGTCACTGTAATAAACACCCAAGGTAATCAACTTAAAAAGAGGAAAGGTCTATTTTGGCTCACAGTTTTGGTGGTTTCATTCCATGATTGATTGGCCCCATAGCTTTGGGCCTATAGCTAAGCAGCTCATCCTGGTAGGAGCATAGGGTGGAGGAAGCTGCCCGTGTCATGGCAGCCAGAAAGCAAAGAGAGAGACAGGAAGGGGCCAGCATCCCAATATCCCCTTCCAGGACACGCCCCAATGACCTAACTTCCTTCCACGGGGCCCAACCTACTAAAAGTTTTGCCAGCTGCCAATAGTGTCATGGGGTAGGGACCAAGCCTTCAACGCGTGGGCCTCTGAGGGACATTCAAGATGCAAACTGTAACAGTTGTGAACCGAGAAATTGGATGAACAGAGTAAGACAGATGCTTAAAACCATTTCTGGTATACAAGAAGTGCTCAAAAAGGTCCGCTGTGATGATGGTTTCTAGTCTTGGACTTAGCTGACTCCTAGTGCTTCAGCTCAGATGCTGCCTCCTCGTCCTCGAGGAAGCTTTCTTTGTTCCTCCAGGCTAAGTCAGTCTCTCCCTAACCTGTTCCCCCTCCTTTTCTTGTTTTTTTTATTCAGCATATCATTTTATTTTTATGGGAAATTAATGAATCAGCAATAAAATCGTTTAAACATATACAATTAAATTCATACATGAAACAGTCCTGCAGTAAAATTGCATTGGCTGCCTGTGGGCACATAACCTGTTCCCTTTTTTCCTGAAAATTTCACACTAATTATTATAGCATGAACATTAGTATAGGTTTTAATCCTTAGAGTTACCCGCCAGCATCCTGGGCTGACTTTGATTATAACCTTTCTCAGGCTATGTAGAAATGGGTTGTTTATTCACCTGCCTTCCCCATCAGACCATTTGATCCATGCAGCCAGTGACTGTGGGGAGGAGAATGGGTGCAGGGTCTGATTGGAGGCAGGGTGTCTTGGTCCCTGTTTTCTATTGCTAATAGCACAACACCACAGACTGGGTACATTATAAAGAAAAGAGGCTTATTTTGGCTCATGGTTCTGGCCCAAGATCAAGGGCCTGCATCTGGTGATGGCCTTGCTGGCAGAGTCCATGGGTGTCACAGGGATTCACATGGTGAGAGCTAGGGAGGGCGTGTGTGTGTGTGTGTGTGTGTGTGTGTGTGTGTGTGTGTGTGTCCCTGCTGGTCTTTCTTCTTATAAAGCCATCAGTATTCAGTCACAGGGACTCCACTTGGAGTGGAGTCAGCGTGGAGAGAGAGCAGGGGAGGGGCAGCATGTGTGTCTGCACCTGGGGTTGGGTTTCTTCTGACTTTAGAGGCTCAGGAAGAAGCCTGAATGCTGTATTCCTGGGGAGTCTGTTCACTGAGCTTTATGGTGGTGTGACCCACTCACCTGGGACCCAAGGTCGGCCGGGAGCAGACATCGTGCCAAGCAGTGAGTGAATTGCTGTGCTGAAGGTGACCAGGTGAGATGACTTCCTGGGCAAGAGCCGGCGGCCAGGATCCAAGTGTCCCAGCAGCAGAAGCCACCCACCTGCTGACACCAGCCACCTACTCGTCAATCCACCTCACAGGTGCTACCACCATGCCTCTGCCCCGAGCGGGGTTTCCAGTGTATCAGAGGCTACTTAGCATATGGGACATGCCCTGGACGCCTGCTCTATGACAACCCCTGCACGGGGGACTTCGGGATTGGTCAGCAGTTCTCCATTGAGCACCTACTGCTTGCTAAGTGCCAGGGATAGAGCCAAGAGCAGCCGCATGGAGATGCTGCAGCAGTCTGGCCTGCCTGCATGGAATAGTCAGCCTGGGGCAGGGAGCGGGGATTTCACTCACTGGAGAGAGTGATGGCCACAGGAAGGTGTGGTCAGCCCAACCAGAGGGGACTTGGAAGCTGGGCTGTGGGCATGCCCATGAGTCAGGTTTTGGAAGGGAAGGATGTCGTTAGAGACGGTGGAACCACCTATGCAGAGTGCAAAGACACAGAGGTGTGAGGGAATGAGGCTGCTGCAAGGGATCCATAAGACAGAAGCGTGGGTGGCTTTGATCCCGATGACCTCCAAGGCCCTGGGGAGCCCAAGGCAAGGTCTGGGGGTGCTAGTTGAGAGGCCAGAGAATTGTAGTCCCCCCAAACCCTGATGTCTCAGAGGTACCGCTGTACCCCTCACTCTGGAGCCTGGCGGGGTCCAGCTGCCCCCTCGGTCCCCCGACCACCACCGCTGCCCTCCGCACCCCCTTGGGCTCACGATGGGCTTTCTGCCTCCCTCTCCAGCACCAACATTTTCCTCTTGTGATGGATGGAAATTTCCCTACTTGAGTCAAGTCAAATTTCTCCTGATTTGTTGTTTTACACACACTGAGGCTGGAGGCAGATCCTGCATGATTCACAAAGAAAAATGCGCTGTCTGGGAAGGAGAGTAATTTATAGGCGATGCTTCCCCGGGCTCCAGAGATGAAACTCGCCGGGGAGGAAGAGAAGAAGGGACTTCATCCATACTGAGCGGCCCGTCCTGGCTTCTGAAGGTCCCGGGTGGTCCCTCTGCCAGCGGTGTGAGTTTGTCAGTGAGTTGTGCAGAAGCCACGGCTCTCCTCCGCCGTCAGTCCTTAGTCGCAGAGTCAGACCTGGGCAACCAGGAGGCAGAGGGGCCCGGGGTTCCCCACGTCCGTCCTTCCCTCCTGCACCTCCGCCCCGCGGCCACACCCCCCTCGGGTATGAAAATAAATGCAGTCAGGTTTCCCGGCCCTTCTGGCCCTGGGGAGGGATGAGGAGGAGGCAGCGAGCCAGCTGACACCCGCTGACCCAAGCCGTACGTTGTGAGGGTCACAAAACCACGGTGGACCCAAAGGCTGAGGACAGGTCTGATTAATGGCCACCAAGACTCCCGGGTGGGACAGCCCTTTGCTGAGGGGCGAGTTCCACAACCAGAAGAGGGAAAGGCGCGCTCATGGCATCTGTGGGAGGAGGAGGAGCAAGCGCCGACTCCCTTCCAGTCACTGCGCCCAGCACCTCCCACGCCTCCTCCACCACCCATTTCATAGATAAGGAACCAGAAGTTCCAAGGGGGCGGGGACGGGTAACATTCATAGCAGTGGGCTTGACCACAGGCCCAGAAAGGTCCAGCAAGCAGAACATAGACCTCCTGGGTCCTGAGAAGAGAGGAAGGGGGCAGAGGCAGGAGCCCAGGGAGGTCCGGGGTGCATCCGAGGTTGGGGGCATGAATGTGGCGCCTGCCGGGTAGGGATGAACTTAACAGTCCAGGCCCTTGCTCTTGCTGGGTCTCCACCTGAACGTCAGTAGAGGGCCATTTGCAACCATCCCCACCATCTCAGCCACTCCTTGCTCACCCAGTCCTACCTCTGGAGCCTGGACCCAAACATCCCACAAGCCCAGCCCCAGCCCCGAGGAACTGCTGCTTCAGCTCACTGTCCCGCAGTCTCCAGACTCCACCAGCCGTGCCCTTCCACAGGCTACACTCACCCCCGTCAGGACTGCTTTCTTACTCCACTTCCACTTCTCTCTCTCTGTGTGCCACGCCCTGGGCTGGGGGCTCCCAGAGGTGTGTTGTCCTGGCCCCTGTCTCCAGAAGCTCCACTGAGGAATGAGGGCCAGCCCTGCCTGGCGATTCAGAGAAGGTGAACTGGGCTTTGAAGAGTGAGTAGGAGTTTGCAGGGCTAAAAAGTGTGTGTGTGTGTGTGTGTGTGTGTGTGTGTGTGTGTGTGTGTGTGTGTGTATGGGGGGAGGGGGTGTTCCAGGCTGCAGAACAGCATGTGCAAACAGAAAAGTGTGCAGCCAGCACAACTCACAATCCTCGAGCCTCGCCCGCCCCTAGGACCCAGCTCGCTGTCATCTGCCATTCCCGGCCCCTTTGCTGCATGGAGTAGGATCTGGGGCCTCTGCCATGGCAGAGAAGGGCCCCAGGCCCCTCCAGGCTTCCCCACCAGGTCCTCCGGTAAATATGCCCAGGGACACATGGGTGAACCATAAATTAAGCCTTTAGGGGATGGAACCTGCTGAATAAAAAGCACATTCAGTAGCAAGGATATTTGTTTTTGTTTTCCTTCTCCGAGTAAATGGAAACATGCACTGACCTCACTTTCTCACAAGTACAGTAGCTTTCCTGAGCGGCCGGCAGCCGGGGTGCCAGGAAAAAGCGGTGGAACATTCTGCATGGAGAACAAGGGCCTCAGTGGCCGCTGCGGCCGACCAGTGGAATACAGCTGTCAGCCCGCTGACAGGAGTTTCCAAGGGTGGGGAGGATCCGGCCTGGGCCTCCCAGGGGGCCCGAGCAACGCCAGGATGGGCCTGACCCAGCTGCCCGCCCTGCTCATCTTTGACGCTGTAGACAGAGGGTCGGGGGCCCAGGCCCTGAGCTCAGCCAGACCCAGGTGTCCAGCTGGCGGCTACTTCCTGCCTGCATCTTGGCTGCCCACCGGCCCTCTCGGAGTCTTTGTTTTGGATCTTTTTACAGGGCCCTCTATTCTGACTTTCATCATCCTACATTACTGCTGTCCGTTTCTGAACTATTTATAAATGAAATCCTGTGGTATGTCCTCTTTTGTGTCTGAGTTCTTTCGCACAACATCATCTGTACATTATGTGTATATTATTCATCACGGCAGTGCATGCAACAACCCATCATTTTTCATTGTTGTGTAGTATTCGACTTCTTCTACTCTCCCAGCATTAGGAGATGGCTGTTTTCTGGCATGATATTCCTTAATTTTTTCTTTAGTGAGTACCAAGTGTGTCACAGGTTAGAGTAAGTCTTATTTGGGGAGTTGAGCTGAGAACTCACTCAGGACAGGACAGGACAGGACAGGTGATCTGGACTAGAAACTCCTAGAAGGCTTCTCTTGCAGTCGTGACATCTCCCAAGCCCTGGCTGCCCCCTCACCAGCCTCCCTGACAGTAAAGCTCAGGCAGAGGTTCTGGTAGATGCCAAGTCCCAGCGGCCCTGGTGGCCAGTGTGGGGACGTCGCGGGAAATGAGAGGAGCTGCGCTGGCTGCCAGGTGGTGACCACACGGCCAAAAAATGTGCTCTTGGCCAGCGCCTCCTTCCGCTCTCACCCTGTCAGGCGCGCGAGGAATTAGCAGGCCCGGGTGCAGATAACGCCGAGAGCCCCGGGCCCTCTTCTGTCATCGCCTGCGTGATGTGAAACCCAAGATCTTGTTTATTTATGAGGAAATTCTGTTCTGCTGCTCGACAAAGGGAGAATGGGGCCAGGGCCCTGGAGAGAGAGCGGCCGGGCCAGGTCCTGTGCCGATGCACGAAACGCGCGCTTGCAAGGAGAGATGGGAGTGGAAGAGAAGGGCGGCCAGAGTCCCTGCCCTCCCTGACGTCAGCCATGGCAGCCTGGTGGCACCACCAAGGCTTCTCTGGGACCCATTCCTCCCTTACCTTCCTGGGAGGGTGAAGTGAGACGGGGCATGTCAGTGCCAAGGATGGGAGAGGGAGAATAAGATCTACCCAGGGCCCGTTACTCGCCGAGGGTTGACATTCATTAGCTCTTCCAACTCCAGCTTTGCCACGAGACAAATACACAGGACCCCGTGCTTGATAAGGGGATAAAGTTCAGAGGATGACACAGCTCGTGCAGAGTGCAGAGATGGGAAGCTAAGAGGGGCGACCCCAGCCCCAGGCTGTCTGGCTCTGCAGGTACCATTGGTGCCATTGGGGTGATTGAATCGGGCAGTTACTCAGAGACAGCCAGGACCCAGCAACGGCGCACTACATATAAAATTCTAACCTATGTTCTTCCTGTCCTGTCTCCTTGCCTCTCAAAGTGGCATGTCCTCTAGTAGTATGTTCTACAAGGTTCCTTGTTGTGGTGCAATACCCACTTCTGGAGAGAACATGCTCATTTTATTTCTGTTTTGTCTCTTTGTTCATTTGTTTTGGTACTGGTTGAACCCAGGGGCATTTCACATCTGAGATACATCTCCAGCTGTTTTTTTATTTTTTATTTTGAAATAGAGTCTTGCTAAGTTGCTGAAGGTCTTGCTAAGTTGCTGAGGCTGGCCCTTAAAGCTGCGGTCCTCCTGTCTCAGCCTCCCAAGTACTGGGATTACAGGTGTGTGCCACCATGCCTGACTCTTTCCATTTTAGATACATCTGAAAGACACAGAGATGGGTCAGTTGCTGACCCCAAATCTTCTGACGATGTTTGTCATTGATTGAGCTGTGTCACCAGCATGTGTTTGTGGACGCCTCCCTCTCACATGCATTACTAGGACCACAAACCTGAACACTATCACTCTGGCAGTGCAGACAAAAGAAGAGTAAGACCTAACGTATCTGCTATGAAGTAAATAGCAATGGGTTAAATGCCTCTACCAAAAGACAAAGACTTTACTTCAGAACTTTGTACACAGTCATTCTTTTTTCTTCATGAATTTTCAAAATATACTCACACCAAATCCCAAATCTTCAAGGACTCTTCTATGTCCTTCCTGGTCTATGTAGACTCTTACATCTCTAATTTCTCTAATGCCATCCCAATTTATTTTTATTATAAAATATTTCAAATAGACTTAAAGGTATAAAAGTAATGTAATACCCATTGACTTACCACTGCGATTTAATAGAAGCTGATACTTGCCATTATCTGTTAGATATCTTTTCATCGGGCCCCATTTCTACCCCCCCAAGGACTAACTTAAAGATGGCACGTAGCTGGGTGTGGTGGCACATGCCTGTAATCCCAGTACTTGGGAGGCCCAGAGAGGAGGATCACAGGTCAAGGCAGCCTCAGCAAGTAGCGAGACTCTTATCTCTCTAGAGAGACCCTGTTTCAAATTTTAAAAAATAAAATAAAATAGGAATGGGAGTATAGCTCAGAGATAGAATGCCTCTGGATTCAATCCCCAGGACCACACACACACACACACACACACACACACACACACACACACACGCAAAAGATAGCATGTAGCTGGGTGTGGGGGCACATGCCTGTAATCCCAGTACTTGGGAAGCTGAGACAGGAGGATTGCAGGTTTGAGGCCAGCTTCAAGAACTTAGCAAGACCTTGTTCCAAAATAAAATAATAAAATAGGGATGGGAATATAGATTGGAGGTAGAATGCCTCTCGGTTCAATCCCTAGTACCAAAAAAGAAAAAAAAATGGTATGTATAATTTTCACAAAAGTTTAACACTTTTTTCTTTGTATGTATGGGTATAACCACAAACTTTATATGAAATTCAAGTGTGTTTTAGAATTTATATAAATAATATCATGTATTATATATACTTTTATAATTCTGCTTTTTTGAAAATTAGAGAGAGAGAGAAAGGGAGAGAAAGAAAGAAATGTCTTGAATTAATTTGAACTGTTAAACAGTGCTCCTCAGGTAAGTAAATAACAGATAGTTCATTAGTTTACCCACGGACAGGCAGCCATTTCTGCTTTTGTGCTCTCACACACAGTTGTTGAATGAATGTTTTTGTCCTGTTTCCTTGTGCACTGGAGCTAGTGTTTCTTGGTTCTCTGGAAGCGGGACTTCTAGTTGGATCGGTCCTAACCCTTATCTGACACCTGTCACCTGCTCCCTCCTTCCTCACTAAGGATGCAGTTCAGGAGGACTTCATCCACCTTCATGCTGACTGGATAACTGGGCAAAGCTGACTCCAAGCATCTAGCCAGACCCTGCATCCTTGGCTGTGACATTTGGGTGAAGTTTGAAGGAGAGAAGCTGTAAGGCTGGCAAGAGGAGCCGGCGACCTTCTAGGAAAAGAAAGCCACCAAGACCAGCAGCCCTGCCACGCTCCACTCTTCACTCTGTCCTGGAGACCAAGTGCCGGCATCTATCATCACAACCAGGAACTTTGGGGAACAGGACATCCCAACGGCATTCTACCACCGAGCTACCCTCAGCCATATTTTGTTTTTTTATTTGGAAACAGGGTCTCGCTAAGTTGCTGAAAGCCTAAGTTGCTGAGGCTGGCCTCAAACCTGTGACCCTCCCATCTTGGCCTCCCAAGTACTGAGATTATAGGAGTGCGCCACCATGCCTAGCTATATTGATTCCTGTGCCCAATTCCATTTCAGAGCCAAGGACCAGTCATTTCCAAGCCTGGCTGTGCATCATAATTATTTGGGGGAACTTAAAGAGACAGATCTGAGCCCACAGCCAGGGATCCAGGTTTGTGGGGCTTGGACAGGGCCTGGGAATCCATCCTTTCAAAAAACCTTCCCAGGCAATTCTGGTGCCACCAGTCTGTAGCCTGGGGGCTGGGAAGGCATTTATCTAAGTCGCCAGCAATGCTGTTGGTAAAGCTGTTGTAGCCAAGGACGCAGCCTCAGGTTATGTGCTTGGAGCTCACTTTGTCCAGTAATTAATTGCCTGTTCCTGTGCACCTGTGAGCAGCAGTTTGTGGATGTGGCCTGCTTTGTGATCCCCCAAACACTCCTCCTTCATACTCCTTATAGCAGATCTTGGTCCCTGTGTTGAAGAATCCTGCTGGAGCCATGAAAGGACTAGTTCCTATCTCTTTACCCAAATATTGGGGGAGGAGTAACCCTTCCCCTGCCCTTCCCATTTTTACCACCATATTGACCGGAGAAGGGGGCCTGGGGGCCATGTGTGAACCAAAGATTCTACTTCTGCCCTTATAATAGCAACAAAATAATCCCAACATCGCTTTTGGTGAGGAGGAAAGCTGTTATGATCCCCATTTCACAGACAGAAAACAAAACAAAACAAACAAACAAACAAAAAAACAAGGCACCACTAATCAATGGTAGGGCTGGGATTCAAGCAGGCAAAGGACTTCTGCACGTATGATCAGAGCCGTTCTGCCGGGCCCTGCCATCTCCTCCCTCTGGAAGGAGAGCCTCCCGGGGCCACCATCTCAAAAGGTACCCACTGCAGCTCCCTCCGGCCCTGGACAAACACAGAGGGTCTGCAGGCTGCATTGCACCTTCTCTCATCTCACCCTCGCATTTAAAACACATTGTAGATGTTCACATGTGAGTGGTCCTGATAATATCAGCAACCACCACAGGCTGACGCATGAGGAAACAGTGAGCAGGGGCCCCCACCTGACCAGACACACCCGTGCATGAATGCTGTACTGCACGGGCCCCCAGCTGTACCCCTGTGACGATGCTTTGCTACGGAGGGGTGAGGTCACTTGGCCACTCAGCTGCGCTTGGAGAGCCTCGCACCCCAGGGCCCTGCTCTTTCCACTACTTCTTGGGCTTTCTAGCTCCTCCTTCAGAGTGAGGTCAATGTACCACAATAGCAATAAAAATGCAGCAACGTTACGGCCCCTCCCTCCAGGGAGAGGAGCCCTTCCCCGGAACTGCAACAGTGGCCAGTTCTCAGGACTTGGATCCAAGGCTGGAAGGAGTCAGAGGCCGTCATCTGTGGCTTTAATGGCCCCTGTCTAACTCAGTGCTTCTGCTCTGCCCGCAGCCAGCCCCAGGATTGCGTCCTCTGGTCTCTTCTGGAATTCAGAGCAGGGCCATCTTTCTTACACGCTCACCTGACGCTGTCATTTCACTTCTCAGGAATTTAATTTTTTACATTAAAGTAAGTTTAACTGACAATTCGTTATTGGAAAACCCACACACATGTTTGGAACAATTTGGGGATATGCATCTAGTTCTTCAACCATATATTTTATGAAACCTAAATAAATATCAGGTGTTTCTGAGGAGAACTTAACAATGAGGAGAACTTGAGGTTCCATAAGGAGACAAATAATGAAAAAGATATCACTGATAATTTTTATATTGATTGTATGTTGAAATGATAATATTCAGATATTTGATTGTATGTTGAATGATAATATTCGGATATTTGATGTTAAAATAATTATTATTAAATTAATTTACTCACTTCATATTTATTTGGCACCTATTAGGGGCAATTTGCCATACAGGTCACAGTCCTAACACCTTGAGAGTTTACAAAGGCTGGCAAGTCAAGACATGTTCATTAAAAACTTAACTAGTGCTACAGAGGAACATGGGATAAATCCGGTATAAAGCAGGTGCTCAATAAATATTTTCTAAGGCATATACAAAGATGTTTGTTATGGTATTGTTTATAATAGTAGAGGCTAGAAATAATATAAGCTTCCACCAATAAGAAAGTGAATCACAAACTATGGGATATCACCACTAAATGTTTTTCTTTTGCTGAGGGATGGATAGACCGATGAACAAATAGATAGAGGAAAATTCAGAAAAGAGAAATAGAAAGATAGGAAGTTTGGAGGAAGAGACAGTATGGAAGAAAATGTCCAATATATAGTACAGCGTCAGCAAATGTTGCCCTTACAAACTGAGTTTCTCCTGGAGCATCTGGCAGAACAAGCCTCCTGCACCCCACAAGCCCCCAGGAATACCACGTGACCCGAGAACGCCTCCCCTCTGCAGGTCCCTGGCTGCCCCTGTCTCCTGCAGTGCCTGTGCTTAAACCCTGCCGAAGCCAAAAGTGCATGGGAGTTTGTGGCAGCAGTGGGGGAAAGGGCGCCCTCTCTCTCTCTCTCTCTCTCTCTCTCTCTCTCTCCCTCATCCCACAGCAGGGCTGCTTGGACCCCAGTGTATCACAGAACTTTCTGCTTTACTGGCAGGCTACTGTCAGAACCCAGTTATGAAGTGGGGGATGGACCTGGGCTGGGGACAGATCCAGAGAATCCCTGCTGCACACGCCTTGGGACTTCCTCTTTCAGCCCTCCTTACCCAAGTACTTCTACTTAGGTCTTGGTTCCCTCCCAGTTTCTGGCATTGGTGTGGTTCTAGTGTCCCTCAAGGGTCTGCCATGATTGAAGTCTTGGGCCACAGGGTGGGACTACTGGGAGGTGGAGAACCTCTGGGAGGAAGAACCCAGCAGCAAATCCTTAGGTCATTGGGGCTGTGCCTCTGGTAGCTCTCATGAGACTTCCTGTGGATCTCCCATGAGGGTGCTTATAAAAGCCTCAGTTGGGAAGTTTGGGCCAAAGATAGTTGAGAGCCAGGTCTCAGAGGGAGAGCACTGGAAGGTACGCCTGGGATTCCCCACACCTGCGTGTCCCTGAGGATATGAGGACAGATACAGTCTGGTTTGGCTTCCTGAAGACTCCATCTTGCAGTGAAAAGAGCACTGCCTTTGGAGTCTGATAATCTGGGTTCAAATCCCTCCTCCAGCACCAGTTCTCTCTCTGACCTCAGCCAGGTCAGACAGGGACCCTTGGAGGGTTACACCTGGCCCACTCTCTTTACACGCACATTCCCAAGAGGGGGGGAAGCTATCATGAGGAAATACCTTAGCAGCTCAGACACCAAGCACAAAGCTATACCCTAGACATGCGTAGGAAGCTGTATCTGTGCTGGCCTCATCCAGCGACACGGTACCCAGAATTCCAAAGGAGAACCATTGCCAGGCAGGCTATAGGAGCTCCTGGCTTGACCTTCAGGGTTTGAAAGTTGTAATAAACTATAAATAACTTGAGCATACCCAAGATCTACTTACACTCCCTCACAATATCCCAAATTTCTCTCAGAGAATGTACTCCCCTTTTTTCATGGAGTCTCTGAACCAATAAATCCAGAGCCTGGCTTACCATTCCAAAAGCCAAGGAGCCTCTCAAATGAAGACCTGGTGTAGTAGGGGCAGGTATGTAACAGCCAGACTGAACTTCCTACCAGCACTTTTGACCTGGACACCACCAGGACAGCAGAATGGCCAGAAGGCACTCTGTATGCAGCCACAGAGAGCTTCTTAGGGTTTGCTGCCAGGTGTTGCCATGGTTCCCAGAGGTGCCCAGGAAGACCAGACCACCTTCCTTGCGAAGTCTGACTCCTTCCACATCCTACCAATTGTGTGGCCATCCAGCAGCACCCTTCCAATGGCTGCTCTACCACTATTCCTAGCCAGCCCTGGTTTCTGTTGCCTGCGATCAGTGAGTTCTGAAAGAGGCAGAGGTAAAGTAGGCATTCAGTACATATTTGTGGGATGCATGAATTAACGAGGAAATAAATACTTGTAATAATGAATGTGTGTGATATAATAATGAATGTATAGAGGAGGCTCCTGCCCCTCTGTGGACCTGTCGCCCCACTATTCCCACACTCTTTGGCAGTAGCTCTAAGGGGCCTTCTTTGGTGTGTCAGTATTCCAGGTACTTTCTCTCCACAGGGCCTAGACATGTACTGTTCCTGTTCCTCCAGGCAATCCTTCTTCCCTCCACTTTAATAACTTTTAGTCTTCATACTCAGTCCCTTGCCTGGGGAATCCCTCTGTCCCCTAAACCATCACCAGATTAGGCCTTAATATAGTCAATATAGTCTCTCTGATAAAGCCTGGTCTTTTCCATCAAAGCACATATCTCAGTAGACTACACAGTTTTGTGTGTGTGTGTGTGTGTGTGTGTGTGATTATTCCATCATGCCTAGACGTGTCTAGACTCTAATCTCCATGAAGGAAAGGACAATGTCTGCTGACACTGTATCTCCATGTCTCGCCCGGTGCTTTGAGGGCAGCAAGTACTCTTCAGCTATCTGGTACATGAATCCACGAAGGTGTACACTCCTTGGAAGGAGCAGACAGGAGAGCCTGACCCTAGCAGGCGCCCAGTGAATGCCCGTGGTCAGATGTAAATGCTACAGCTCAGCTCTAGGCACCAGGTCAGTTCTTGGAGAACTGATGAGCCTGAGATGGAGGTAAGGGGGGAAGGGAAAGTGGCCACTAGAAACCTGGAAAGAGACGGGCTCAGAGAGGAGGCAGGAGGGACTGAAAGCCAGCTTCTTCCTCTGCTCCTGGCAGTGGGTCAGCCTGGAACCCAGGTGTCCTGGCGCCCAGCACGCTGCCTGCTCTCTCAGTATTAGGAAACCTGCTCTGAATAATAATAGCTGATTCTCTCCACTCCCAGAAAGAAAGGAAAATAGTCTTCTAAAGCCTTTTGCCAGAGCCCTGGGGACCTTCCTATTGATCTCATAGGATTGGCAAGGGGGTCCAAGTGGGAAATGGCCCCACAGGCAGACTAATGCCCCCTGCTTGAGGTCTGAAGCCCCTCTGCAGGACCCCAAGGCCCAGGTCCCGAGGTCTGGGACCCTGCCCGGCTCCCACAAGCCTCCTCCCCAGGAGGTGACGTCTCCTCATGGGCCTTGGCACCTCCAGCTGGCATCAGGAGCGACTGAAGTCACATGCTCCTGAAAACCAATCCCTCTGCCGACCAGAGCAGGAGTGGAGGCCCAGGCAGTGGGACAGGGGGCAAGAGCCGTGGTTCTGAATTTTAAAAATGTTTGAAAGAAAGTAAGTGAACGTAAGTTGGCAGCCAGCAACTTAGAATGAGGGGGCTGTTTCCACTCTGGCGCTTCACAAATAACTTTGATCTGAAGTTTCCAAGGAGCAAGAGAGCACTTCACAGGACCTCATGGGGGAGGAAATGAGCGTCTCCCTCCACCCCTCCCTTCTCAGGTGAGGACTGAGGTCACCAGCCAGAGAGGCTCATGAGGGTGCAGTCCCACCAACTCACTGGCTATTGACTGACTGACTGACCGAGGAGCTGCACAGCCACCAGCTAATGGAGAATCTGACCATCAGGCTGACAGATTGGTGAAATAACCAAGTGATCATTGAGACGATGGAGTGGTGGGTACCCCAGGAAATAGACAAACCATCCATAGAAGGACAGATGAACTAACGGCCAGCCAACAGGCCAACAGATTGACTGACGGATCATTTTGTCATTGAGCTAGAGGATTCTAAGATTATCCTGTCTGCCTCCCCGAAAGCTCGGTTAGCCAGTTCACCAACTGACCCCCAGGCTGATGAACCAACCTAACGGGAGAATATAGAAAGGCGAGCGGCACCCAGTAGATGGACAAGTTAAGCAACCGCAGACCTGCACTACTGTCAGAGAGAACTGAGGTTACCAGGACTACGCCCAGTAAGGAACATCCCCAAGGAAACACCAGATATAGTAAGAAAGCGACAGCAGATGCAAGCAAGACAAAAAAACTAACACGTCCACCATATGAGGAAGGAAAAGGACTCCGGAGGTGATTCTGGAGGTAAGCTGGCACTACTGATGTCCAGAATTGCATAAAGAGACAGATTCCAAGTCAACATCCAAGTGTGGCCTTTGCCATTTGGGTCTCTCTCCTGATGGTTGAATCAAAGGAGCAGAGGAGCAAGTGCACGCGTCAGTGGCCCCTCCCCTCCCTCTGCCTCTCCTCCTGGAGTCCATCACGACACAGTAGGGTTTTGATTATTATGGGGGTAATTATTTTTCTTTTCATTTTCTAACTATATCCTGTGTCGGGACTATATTCTCTTGCAATGGAAAAAATAACATTTATAATTTGAGGCAGAAAAATAAAAACAAATTTGGTCCTTTCCTCTCTTTTGCTCCCTAGCTAATAAATTATTTCTTGATTTACAGATTCAAGGTGTTTTCGAGACTTGCCTTTTCTTATTTTTTTTATGTTCACATAGTTTATTGAGCACCTAATTAACCCCTTCCTTCTTTGTTTCAAACTTCTAGAAGAGCCCTCGCAGCCTCTCCCTGCTTGTGCCTGCCCTTCATGCAGATACTGTACTCCTCCTTCTTAAGAACTCCCGGGGCTGCTGGGAGCTTATTTGATTCCAAACCTTTCTAACCTCGAGTCGATGGATCCCTTTCCTCTTGTTCCCTCGCCCCGTTCTTTCTTTGCTCTTTGGCCATGTTGACTTTGATGGGACTGACTCCAACTCCACGCTTTGTGGGTGCATGCACGGTCAGCTCGGCATGCGATCCAAGTGCATTCAGTAAAATTTGGTCCTAGGACTTGTATTTGAACCCTCGGGAAGGAGGGTTCAATTTTTTTTTTTTTTTTTTTTAGCTAAGGAGCTGAGCTGGTAAGAAGCAGTCCTAAAGAGGGCAGCCATCCTAGTATCACAAAAGCAGGACCTGCCTGCAGGAGGATCCAAACTGGAAGAGAAGGCGTTTAAGAAATGGATGGAGACTGATTACACATCTGGGCTTGGCCACACCGGAAGCCAGGTTATATCTATCAGTAAGTTCCTTTGTCAGCATGAGGCAATTTGGGGTGTCTGCTATGGTTTGGATAAGTGTCCCCCAGAGGCCTGTGTGTTAAAGGTTTGGTCACCAGCCTGTGGGAGATAGTGGAACCTTTAGGAGGCGGGGTTTAGCGGGGAGGATATGCCCTTGAAGGGGACCCTGGAACCCTAGCTCCTTCCTGTACCTCTTTTTGATTCCTGGCTGTCGTGAGATAAACAGGCCTCCTCCATTGTGTGCTCCCTAGGCTACTGGGGAAACTGTTTGCCCTCGGCCCAAAGCAACAAGGACGCGTGACCGTGGACAGAAACCGCGAAAACCATGAGCCAAAATAAACCTTCCCTCTTTTTATGTTTATTTATCTCAGGTATTTGCTGCAGTGACAGGAAACTGACCAACGCATCATCCAAAGGGTCCTGACTAATGTCCTCTCATAGGAAGAGACGCATGTGGACTGAGATACTGGCTAACATGTACTAAGAATCTGTTCCGCAACGAGTTGGAAGAGGTCGGCGAGGAGACTCAAGGATTCAGGATCTTCATTCACACTGCCCAGGGAAGAAAGGTAAGCATAGGAAGGGAGAAAAGGACTCCAAAAGTCTAAAAATGCCAGATTGAAATCAATGCTACCATTTGTTGGAATACTTACTGCCCATCATACATGTTTAAAACATATTCACGTTCTCAACAACATCTGTTGTGCGCCAGGCACCGTTCTCAGGAGCTTCCGTTCCAGCAGAAGAGTTGAGAGTCTAACTCTGTCGGGTGGGCACGATGAGCCCCTCTTCAGAGTCAACCAGAGCTCAGCGAGGACCAGTAAGTTGCCTCTAGACATCTCTAGGCCAAGGTGGATGCAAGATTCTGCCTTGGGTCTAACCTCAAAGTCCAGGCCACTGTCTGCAATCTCTGCTCTCCGGAAACATCTCCCGGTTGCATCTTTGCCTGCGACGGGGAGGGGGAGCAGGGCTCCCACGCACAGCCTCTGGCTCACGAGTCCAGACCCGCGGCGTCTCAGTGCTTGGCCATGTTTATGTTGCTCGTCAGACAGGCCTGAGTGTGTCTGCCCAAATGGGCTGTGAGTTGCGTGAGGGAGGTTGGAGGTTTCGTCTGCTGATTCTCCGGCAGCTGGGGGAACTGGCAGGGGGCTGCATCTGGCCGCCCTGACCAGCCCGCGGCTTCTTAGTTCACCTCAGGTCCTAAGTTCAAAACACACGCCACCCACTCCCATTTTGGGAAGACACCAATGGTAGGATCGCCGGGTTGGCAAGGCCTGGTTTGAATTCTGCAATAGTTGCTTGAGCAAGTTACCTACCTCCTTCTGTGCCTCATTTTCCTCACCTAAAAAACGAGAATAACAGGACCTACCATGTAGGCTTGCTGCAGAGACTAGATAAGATAGGAGATGGACGTGCTTCTTGAACACATCTAGCACACAGTAGGCCCTTTGTGAGCACAAGTTGTTTGTCTCTCTCACAGTACCCCCCCCATGCAGCTGCTTGGCTCACCTGGGTAACTTCCAACACCAGGCCAGCCCTGCCCTCCATCCAGCCCTAACAACTTCTGCAGCCCGCCCCTGGCAGCAGCAGCTGAGAGGCCAGGGACTCCCAGGGCGCCCCGGCTCCTTAATCAACCTCTGAGAGGGCTGCAAGTGATTTGGTACCGGGCGCAACAACAAACAGGCCCACAGGGAATCACTCAGCAGAAAGATGCTGGCACGTCTCTATAGCAACTTGGGGAAAATATTTCACACAAAAGTCCATCTGCTGTAACATAAAGGGAGTACCAGCCAATAATTGAGTTATAACAAGTTGTAAATTGATCCTAATTTGCAAGCTTTATTTTACCAAACCACAAAACACTCTCACATACATACATGCATATATATGTACACATGCCTATATATACATACACACTGCATACATTCTTTTGTATGCACACACATGCAGTCATGAAACATTGGCGACACAATTGTACAATTGTGACTGGGCTGCCCTATCTCATGGTGCTGATGAATCGGCAAGCAGCACATTCACTTGGGGGCAGAATGATGTGATCCAAGCAAGTGGACATCAGTTATCTGCAAAGGTGCTGTTAGAAGAGAGAAAAATTACTAAATTACCTAGAGCTCCCACACCAGTCAAAGAGAAAATCTTTTTGTTAGTTTTCTCAGCTTTTTCTAAGGGAAGAAAAAAAAATTATTTTTTTGCTCCTGATATCTTTATAAAGAAACACACGTATTGATTCATTGGTATAAAATGCTTTGTGGAGGCTACCGAAGTGGGAAAAAACAACCTGGTAATTTGAATTATGATGCTTTTAATTTTGTGTGTTGTCAACACTTCAAAGTGGGCCAAGCTCAACCTGGGGGATCTGGGATATCTCTGCTGTACCACGTATCCAGGCTGTACTGTCCACCGCGCCAGAGCATGGCGCCCACTCTGGCTTCTGATCTCTCCCCTTTTTCTTTTTTTACTTTCATTCCCGTTTTCCATGCCTGCACTGCAAAATTCATGAGGCCTGGAAAAAGGAAAAGGGCGGCGGTGAGTGGGAGGGGCAGGAGTTGAGTGAGAGCAAGATGTCCAGCATCCTCTCTCGCCTAGACAAAGAAACGCGGCCTCCCAGCCAAGGACCTCCCAAGCCATCTCAGGGAGCTGCCTGGGACCATCCTGATCCCAAAGAAGAATCACCACGGCATGTCACCATCCCCTGAACTAAGCACTGGGCAAAGGCTTGCATTGTGTCACCTAACCTTGCCCGGGACCCCTGGAGGAAGGCGGCACTTTTGTTGGCCTATGACATCACATTTCATTTAGTTACACAAGACCCCCAGCTGGGAGGAAGCCTAGTATAATCTGAATTTGTAATCAGTTTTGTATGAATGTTCAGCCTGGGTTTCTTCTGCATGCCTAGAAAGTCATAAAGAGATCCCCTTCCCCTCCCCTGAGAGAGAGCTCTAGCAGGTGACTTCCACCTCGGAAACTGAAAGTGGCATCCAGTCCCTTTATTAGCCCAGACTTACACTTGAACTTGAATTGCATTCATTGTGTTCTTTTGACCTTACTACATGCCGAGCAGGAAGGACAGCCCCCCTTCACAGATGGGCCCTCGTGTCCAGTGTGACACAGTTGGTTAGGGGTTGCCAGACCCCAAAGCCTGGGCCCCAGGAGCCCCTTTGTCTCGGGATGGGGTGTAAGGCCATTGTCACCTCTTCCCCACAGCTTTGGCCTGGTTTCTAAGGGGAGGGGGAGGAGCCTGCTGAAGCACAGCTAGGGTGGGGCCCCGGCAGAGGGGTCAGCAAGGGGAAGAGGGCAGGAACACCCTGTCACCAGATCTGGAGAGAAATGGAAAGAGAAATACTTGGAAAGCGACTCCGGCCTGCCGGGAGGAAAGTGTGTGGGGATGTTTCCGAAGCTCAGATGAGATGAGCAAGCCTTTCCCCACCCACCCCCACATCTCGCTCACTGGAGGGCCAGGGGTGTGTGCTAAAGTCACCGTGGTGGCTGCTCTGGCCACTTCCAGGGACAGCCCCTGCAGAGCCAGGAGACGCGGTCCCCGAGGTCCCTGCACCAGCCAGCCAGTGGGGCCCCTGTGGCTGCCTGACCTGCCCAGTCCTCCTGGAAGGCAGGAGCTTCAGCTGCAAGATCCTAGGTCCTCACCATCCAAATCTTTCCCTGGGGGCCCAGAAAGGCCCTCCCAGCCAGGGTGACTCGATTTGGAATCGGCATCCAAGACCTTCCATCAGACCTGTTGAGTTGGGGCCTTGGAAGAGGGAGCCCGCAGCTGTAGAAGAGGCGCCATCTGTCTGCTAAGTTCATTTGCAAGACCAGCTCCACGTGGGCCCCACTGCAGGATAATTAGGGATGAGCAGTCAGGAAATTTGACTCAACACTCCAGGCTCCTAGCTGGGCCAATCGTTCTCTTGTGTTTCTCTCTCTCTCTCTCTCTCTCTCTCTCTCTCTCTCTCTCTCTCTCTCTCTCTCTCTCTCTCTCTCTCTCTTCTTCTAAGCTCTAAAAGAAAAAGAGTATCATTTAAAGACCAACTTGCAGCAAACTCTTCTTTCTGCAGCTGGGTTCCTGCCACTGATGGGTCCTCTTGAAGCTGCTCTGTGACTTGTGAGCTGGGTCAGGGAACCACAATGTCCCTGTAATCCCGCCTGCATGCCAAGAGGCCATTTCAGGACCTCTCAGCTGGCTGGAGACCCACCCTCTGGGATGTGCCAAAGGCAGGGCCTCCACTGACCTCTGCCCTCCCCTTAGCCCAGCCAGAAAGGAGCAGTTCAGAGCGCTGCAGGAAGCTCTTTGATTGAGCAAAGCAAACGCTTATGCACAGGCCCAGGAAAGCCCACGCCAGGTCTTCTATGGGGTATCTGGCTCCAGTTCACAGAGGTCTGGAGGGGAGGGGAACCTGGACCTCCCAACCCCCAAGCTGCCTTCAGCCTCAGCCTAGGTCATCGCTCAGTTCCATACCTGGTTCCAGCACCAAAAGCTGCCCTCAGGTGGCCAGAAGCTATGCTCCCAGGAGCAAGGGCAGACACTCTCAGAAGGCCATGAAGTGTAGTGGCCAGGAGGCCAGGCAGACTGCCATGGTGGCATGAGTGTCCCTAACCGTCCATATGTGAAACTTGCTCCCCAGGGTGGCAGGACTGGGAGCTTTAGAGGTTGGGCCTAAAGGGAGGTCTTTAGTCATTGAGGGTGTGCCCTCAGAGGGGATTGTGATGCCCCACCCCCACCCCCCATCACTCCTGCTTCCCGACTCAAGACATGGAACTCAACTTGGAGACTCACTCCACCACGGGCTCTCTTCATGACATGCTGCCCTCCCCAAAGGCTCCAGCCTGGAGGACTGCCTGGCCTTGGAGCTGAACCTCCAGAACCATGAGCCAAAATACACCTCTTTTACTTCATAAGTAGCCTGTGTTGAGCACTTTGTTGCAGTAACATGAAGCTGACAATATACAGACCTTGCTTCGAATCCCGCATCTACCACTTCCTAGCTGGGCCACCTTCTTCCCCTAAGGAGCTTCAGTTTCCCCATCTGTAAGATGGGGACAATAACCTATCTCATGAAATTTGAGTGAGAATAAAATGAGATAACACATGTGAAGCACTTGGGGCTTTGCATCCACCCCTAACACAATTACCGTGCTGTTGTTACTGCTTCCAGATCTGGCTCTGGAGTATGCGCTGTGTGTGTACACACGTGCACACATGGAGCCAAGGAGCATCCTAGTGGATAGCCTACACCTCTGTATCTTCACAGGATGTGAGAGTCAGGTAGGATGTTGGAAAATATCTGAAGCCAGAGAGGAGACATGTTCTGGCCACAATCACTGACTGGCATGTGGCAGAGTGGGGCTGAGATGCAGCTCTTACTTCTTTAGATCCCTTCTTCTCATTAATCATGCATTCAACAAATATTTATGTTGACCATCCCCTCTGCATCAGGCCCTGGCTGGGCCTGGGCTATGAGGGTGACCGAGATGGCGTCTGCACCATGGGGCTTGTGGTTGGGGTTTCCAGCTCTCTAAACTCTGTGCTGTGCATATCAGAATGCCAGATACATCAAATCATTGAGATGCTTTATCTTGGTCTTAGGTCTAAATCTCATTTCCCTCCTTGGTTGACAGGCTCTCTCTACTTTTCTGAGTGCATACAAGACATCCAAGTCCACTCTGAGCTGTGATTATCCACACAGGGGCCTATCCTTCCCCATGGGACTAGGAGACTTCCACAGGCAGGATCTCTTCTTGGTTGTGTCAGTGCCTGGCATGGAGCAGGAGAATGTCCTGGTCTGTTTTTCATTTCTGATAGTTCCTCCTGGGGCAGTAAGAATGGACTCAATGCTTCCAGTAGCTATGCGTTTGGAGAGCAGTAGGATTCTCTTACACACATTCAATGGAGAACATATACCAAAAAGTTTTCACAATAGCACAAACACAAACTCCATCAATAGGAGCATGGATGACTAAACTGTGCTATATACATACTGTAGAATATTATGCAGCATTGAAAATGAATGAGCTGCAGCAGCATGCAGTGATAAGGCTGAATCTGGAATTGGTTATTGCTGTGTAATGAACTACTACAAACTCACTGGCTTAAAGCAATTACTTATTTGATTCAGTGGGTAGGCATTTTAGCCTGGACTTGGCTATACAGTTCTTCCGGTCTTGGCTGGGCCTCCTCATGAGCTCATGGTCAGTAGAGTCAGCGAGAAGGCTCTGCTTCTGAGAGGTGACTTGCTGTTGGCTGAGACAGTGGTGACAATTGGGGCACATGGTTCTCATCACCCAGCGAGCTAACCTCAGGAGGCTTCAAAGAGAGTGAGGAGGAGCACAAATCCTCTTAAGGCCTGTCTTATTCTGTTTCCCATTCTACGACTGAATACTACAGGCTGGGAAATTTATAAATAGAAGTTTAAGCCAGATGCAGTGGTATATGCCTGTCGTCCCAGCTACTTGGGAGGCTGAGGCAGGAGGATCACAAGTTCAAGGCCAACCTAGGCAGCTTAGTGAGACCTTGTCTCAAAATTTAAACAAACAAACAAAAAAAAATAATCCCCAGTACAACAAAAAGAAGAAAAAAGGGAAGAGAGGTTTATTTAGCTCACAGTTCTAGAGTCTGGGAAGTCTAAGAGAGGATACCGGTATCATGAGGGCCTCCTGCTGCACTGTAACCTGTCAGAGGGCAGCACAGGTGAGAGAGCAAGCAGGCTACCGCGTGTCTCTCTCCCAACTTTTGTGAAGCCACTAATGCCATGGCGGGGCTCTCACTCTCAGGACCTCATCTAATCCTAATCACCACCTGTCACAGATATAGAATGTCCCCTAAAGATCTCATTATTAATATTCAGGGTTGCTATAGTTAAGTCATGAGAGCTGTAATCTCAGCAGTGGATAGATCCAGGGTGGTGGCTGGGCTGGTAGAATGTGGCTGGAGAAAATGGGTCCCTGGGGCTGCAGCCTTGGGGATGATACATGGCTCCTCCTCCCCTCCCTCTCTCTTGCTTCCGGCTTCCATGGTGTGAGAGGGAAGACTTGTGCTTTTCCTCTCTCCTCTTCCCACTGCCATGCCCTGAGATTCATGGTCCCCGGCCTCACATGAACTGAATCCAGAACTTCCAAAGAAACCGTGAGCAAATAAATCTGCCTTCCTCCAAATTGCATGGACAGTCTTTGGATTATAGCAATGAGAAGGCTGACTAAGACATTGCCCAAAGGCACCACCTCCAAATACCATTAACAGGAATTTGGGGAGTCAGTTTCCAACACATAAACTTTGGGAGGGTGTACACATTCGAACCACAACAAGGCCTAAACTCAGGGCAGGCACCATGCCACTTCTACCACATTATATGAGTCAGATCAATACATCAGGCAAACCTAGATTTAAGAGACTTCCCCTTTTTTATTCTTTATTTTGAAACAGGGTCTCACTAAGTTTCAGAGGGCTTCACTAAGTAGCTGAGGCTGGCCATGAACCTGTGGTCCTCCTGTCTCAGCCTCCCAAGTACTGGGACCACAAGTGTATGCCACCATGCCCGGCTTGAGACTCCCCTTTTTTTTTTTTTTTTTTTTTTTTTTTTTTTTTTTTTTTT
>PVLC010014046.1:0-40128 GCA_004027655.1 Graphiurus murinus | reverse complement strand
CCCGGCTCTATTTTTTATTCTTTATTTTGAAACCGAGTCTCACTAAGTTGTGGAGTGCCTCACTAAGCAGTTGAGGCTGGCCGCGGAACTGGATCCTCCGGTCTCAGCCTCCCGAATGTTGGGATTACAAGCATGCGCCACCACGCCCGGCTCCCAGCCCTATTTTTTAATGTTTATTTTGAAACAGGGCCTCACTAAGTAGCTGAGGCTGGCCTCGAACCCGGATCCTCTGGTCTCAGCCTCCCAAATGCTGGGATTACAAGTGTGCGCCACCATGCCCGGCTCTTGCTACCTTTTTTAAAGTCGATAGATGGGAGCTAATTTTGCTCTACTGAAGCTAAATTACAGTTTCACTATTTAAGAATTAATAATCCAAAGCCGGGCGTGGTGGTGCACGCTTGTCATACCAGTACTTGGGAGGCTGAGACCAGAGGATCCGAGTTCGAGGCCAGCCTCAGCTATTTAGTGAAGCATTCTGCAACTTAGTGAGACCCTGTTTCAAAATAAACATTAAAAAATAGGGCTGGGGATGTAGCTTGGAGGTAGAATGCCCCTGGTTTCAATCCTCAGTACTTAAAAAAAAAAAAAATCCAAGAGATAACACTGAATGTCTTTCTTCTTGACACTGTACATGGGATAAGTGTTTTCTTTCTGCCCGTTCATGCCTGAACCTTAGAAGAGGGCTACTCCCCGAAAGCTCCAGAAGAGCCTTGGTCCAGCACCCTCTGGGTGCGCGCATGCTCGGCTGCAGGTGGGATGAGCTTTCTGGAGACATCGCTGACCAGGCTCGGTGCTTGCAGAGGCCGAGAGCATTTGATGAGCACGCAGGAGCTCCCTGCCAGGGGGGAGGGAGACAGAAACAAGTGGCATCTTCCAACAGCAAGACCAGGTTGGTTTTTTTTTCTTTTTTCTTTTGGTAAGGACTGAATTCAGGGGCATTCTACCTTCGAGCTACACTCCCAGTCCTTTTTTTTTTTTTTTTTTTATTCTCTATTTTGAAATAGAGTCTCACTAAGTTACGGAGGGCCTCACTAAGTAGAGGAGGCTAGCTGGGAACCTGTGATCCTCCTGTCTTAACTTCCCAAGTACTGGTATTACAAGCATTCACCACCATGCCTGGCTAGGAGACCAGGTTTCTTCCTGTGCAGGAGAACAAAGAAGGATGTACAAACACCCAGTCTGGAATCAGGAGAAGTCGTGCAAGTCGTGGCCTACACAACGCGATTCCTCTACTCAGCCTCTGTCTCCTGCACGCCAACTGAGTGCCAAGATTGTACCAGATAAGGATATAGAAGTGAACAAAAGGAAGGGGGCTCTGTCCCGCAAGAATAGCCGCCTGGGTCTGAAATCACATTAGGAGCCCAGTAGAGCCATTTCCTTCTAATGTGGGGAGGCTGAGGCAGGAGGATCCCAAGTTTGAGGCCAGCCTGGGCACCTCAGCAAGACCCTGTCTCAAAATAAAACAAGAAGGGCTGAGGAGGCAGCTCAGTGGCACAGTGCTCCTGGGCTCAATCCCAGTTCTTGGGAAAAGGGAGAGTTGTAAGGGAAAGGTCAAATAAATACTGTCTCATGGCAGGTGGCAATGACTTAACGCTCACATTTCACCATTCGTAAATAAAGTGTGATTCACTTGCAAATTGTCCATAGGCAAGAGGTGCAGGAGGACGGTCTCCTCACCCTCCAGTCTTTGTCACCAGCCCCCACTCTGCGTGGCCCCACACCTGCAGGTTGCACACTGCACCACAGCGTGGTCCGCCCAGCACTCCAACACCCTGCCCGCAAGGCGATCTTGGGGCAGGTCCTGTGCCCCTGTCCCCCAACCTCCTCCCCTTCTCTCCCGAAGGATGCACCTGTGATTCCTAAACATGGCAGCCATACCCGCATGCACGCACACACACACACACACGTGCATGCAGATGTGCAGGTGATCTAGAGCTCCATCAGAACTATCCCTACCTGGGCGCTTCGTTTTCTACCTATTGGCATAGTCTGAGAACCCTCCAGGCCGAGTTCCAGGAACAGAGCTGTGCACATGTGGTGGGCCAGACCTTCCTACACTGGGAGGTGGCATCAGCACTCTTGTCGTGGCCCGAGTAGGGGAGGCAGGGTGTGGCTGACAGCCCAGGCCACGTCCCTGCCCGTGGCCCACGCAACTTTGTGATGGACACTCAGAAAATACTCATTCCCAACGCCCCGCCCCTCCCGCACTGCAATCCCCGGGGCTTGCCAGCCATGGTGGGCTCTGATAGCAGCACCAGGTAGCCGGTTGGGGCCTCCATCCTGCTCATTCCTCCTGCTTCAGAGTCGCAGGTGCCGGAGTTGTCAGAAGAGAGGTCTCTTGCCCACAGTCACAAAGCACAAAGTAGTTCACCGACTAAGGCCAGAAGACACATCAGGTGTGACGCCAATGGCCCTCTCTGAGCGTCAGCGGACAGAGCGGTGCTTGAGCACCTTTCTTGACTTGAAGGAGGCCAGCGCGTCCCTCTGCAGTCCTGAGAGACTCCCTGCACCTGCCCTGGCTGCTCCTACACCAGCCCGTGCCAGCCAGCCCCAGGCAGGCGCCCCAAAGGCAGGCTTCTGGAATAATCAGTATCGTACACTCAGTGTCTCCCCTCAGAGATCTTCCTCCAGACAATCTTTCCACCAAAGGTTCCATGGAAAAATGGTTTGCAGCCGGGCATGATGGCGCATGCTTGTAATCCTAGTATTTGGAAGGCTGAGACAGGAAGATTGCAGGTTTGCGGCCAGCCTCAGCTACTTAGTGAGGCCTTTTGCAACTTAGTGAGACCCTGTTTCAGAATAGAATATAAAATAGGACTGAGTGTAGAGCTCGGAGGTAGAATGCCCCTAGGTTCAATCCCCAGTACTACCACCACCAATTAATAAATAAATAAATAAATAAAGAATGGCTTGCAAATAGCCTGACTGGGAGCAGGAGGCTCCAAGCCAGCCTCCCTCTGCGTGAGCCAGGAGCCCACGGTGTCTCTCGGCTCCCTTTGTCCTGGGGGAGAGACAGTGGCTGCCCTCTAAAGGCGTCTCCATTATCCTCCATTCTTCACCCGATTTGTGGATTCCAACAATTCTTATTCAGTGGAATAAGGAGCAATTAACAGGACCAGGGATTTATGGAGGATAAGTCATGCCACACAGTTCTGACAGCTTGTTTTGAGTGTGACAGAATTACAAAATCCCAGGTTAGAAGCACTGTGCGCTTAGACTAGCGCGTGGCATCCAATTCCAGGCTTGCGAAACGATTCCTGCAGGAGGGCCTGGACGAGCGTGGATGAGCAGGGTCTCCCGCACCCGAGACTGACTCAAACGTCAGAGACCGAGGGTGAAGGACGTCCGGCTGCCTGTCCAGAGGCGGGTTGGGAATGGCGGGGGGAAGAGGTCAATGTGAGGGTCCCTTTCCTGGAACATTTTCATTATTGATCTGGAGGGAGAGGGTGGTGATTCTGGCTACCAGGCTACGTGGAAGTCAGCGGCCCCCGAGAGGTGGCCCCCACTCTGGGGCTGTCAGAGCATCTAAACCTGAAGAAGCCACCCAAGAACTGGACCAGCGACAGGACCTGGGTCCCTCTCCACCCAGCCCCTGGGAACACCCCACAGGAAGGCAAGATGGGGACATGGATCCATGCAGCCCTGGGGCAGAGTGAGGTGTTAGGGGTCGGCCAGCTTGAAAACCCAGTGGGCCAAATTGTGTCCCCAAGTCCTCATGTGCACCCCTGGGCCTAAGCCTCAGCTGGAAAACGCCTTGGCAGAGGAGGGTCTGTGTTAGGACGGTTCTAACCCAGTGTGGCCCGTGTCCTTATAGGAAAAGGAGGAGAGACACAGACACACAGGAGGAGGGCGGCCATGCGGCCAGGGGCAGAGATGGTTTGGCTCATCTCCTGTGCAAAGACCGAGTGCTGGGAAGGAGTCTGGGGCAGATTTTCCCTGTGAGCCCCTAAGAAGGAATAGGCCCCACAACATCTTAATTTTGGACTCTGGTCTCTGGACATGTGAGAGAGTGAGTTTCTGTTTCTACTACTAGTTTGTAGTATTTTGTTAAACCGGGCACGGTGGTGCACGCTTGTAATCCCAGTACGTGGGAGGCTGAGACAGGAGGATTGCAGGTTCATGGCCAGCCTCAGCTACTTAGTGAGGCCCTCTGCAACTTAGTGAGACCCTGTTTCAAAAATAAAAAATAAAATAAAATAGGGCTGGGGGTGTAGCTCAGAGGTAGAATGCCCCTGGGTTCAATCCCCAGCACCAAAAAATTTAAAACTAAAAATTAAAAGAAAAATATATATATAGTATTTTGTTATACAACCCCAGGAAACAGGAAGCCTGGCCTTAGAAATAAAAAACCGGAGAATGGAGTGCAAACCGCGGCCAAGTCCTCCACTGCAGGGCCGGAGCAGAGCTGTGCAGACAGAGGCCAAGAGAGCCACACGGCACAGGGGGAAGTCTGTTTGCCCTCCAAGATATGAGTGACAAAAAAGGGTGTCTGTCCTTCCCCAGGCCCCCGGGAAGACGCAGGCCAGCTACACAGCATGCACACGGCCATGAGCACACAGCGGCGCTCGGCCGCATCTTTTGTTTGTGTTTATGAAATGAACTGCCCCCGTCACCAGCATTCGGTTAATTAACCCTAATTCTGTGCTAAGCTACCATAATCTTTCATTCTCTCTCATCACTGTATGCCCTCTGATAATTATTATTTTTATCTGTTCAGGAGTATTGAATCATCTGTTCTATGTCTGCTCCCTAAGGAGAGTAGCACATTTAGTCCTATAAGCCAAACGCTGAACGCGATGTTTTGTCTCTTGGCCAGAGCACGTGGTAAATGAGACTGCTGAGCCTCATCCATTTTTTTTTTTTTTTTCGGTACTGGGGATTGAACCTAGGGGCATTCTGCCTCCGAGCTACACCCTCAGCCCTATTTTATTTTTATTTTGAAACAGGGTCTCACTAGATTGATGAGAGTCTTACTACTTGCTGAGGCTGTTCTCGAACCTGTAATCCTCCTGTCTCAGTCTCCCGAGTACTGTAATTACAGGTGTGCGTTACCTCGCCTGGCCCTCTGCTCATGTTTTATATACTGTCTCTAGTTCCCAACCAGGACCTGTAAAGCCAGAGCTCCTGTGGAGGAGCAGAGAGGAAGGTGGGGTGGGGCGGGGCGGGCCCCGGGGATTCTTCCTGGGCCACCCTCTGGCCCAGCAGCTCCCTGTGCCAGAAAGCTCGCCCCAGGCCAAATGGCTCGCAGGGCCACAAAGCCAGGGCTGATGTCATAGCCTCCTTACACGTCACGCTGCTGTAATCAGCCAAACCCTCGTTCCAGATACACGGCGTCAAATTAAGTACCTGGCATGTAGACAGGTGGCTGACTCTTCCTTTTCTCTTCTACTGCTCTCCTAGACTTCACAGAAGAGCGGGCACAGTCCCAGACCCCTCACATAGAGAGGCATCTGCAGAGAAGAGATGACCTCGCTGTATGCCCTCTGATAGAACCAGCCAGTGAACCCCTTGCTCTGTTATTTACCAGAAACTGAAGATACACTGAGCAAGAAACATCTTCAGAGTAAGTCATATAAAAGACCAACAGTCCTCCAAGCACGCAGCCTGAGACAGAGGCGATCTAAACACACGGGACACTTGGGAACATGTGCTTGACCTCTGGAGTCCAGAGAAGACAGCAAAGACGTTCGGGATACACTGTTGTTTTCTTACCACATCACCAACAAATTAGAAGAATGAAAAGCTCCATTGCAAGCGAAATGCAGGAGGGCAGGTTCTGTCCAGAGATGCTGCAGGCTGGGGGAGTGACCAGCAACATGGGGTCAAGTTCAAGTGCATGTGCCTTTGGTCCACGCCCTTTGAGGAGTCTGTCCTATAGAAATCAAATTAGCACAACTGGGCGTGGTAGTGCATGCCTGTAACCCCAGTACTTGGGAGGCTGAGACAGGAGGATTGCAGGTTAGAGGCCAGCCTTAGTGAGGCTCTCTGTAACCTAGTGAGACCCTGTTTCAAAATAAAATTAAAATAGGGCTGAGGGTGTAGCTCAGAGGTAGAATGCTCCTGGGTTCAATCCCCAGTACTAACACACACACACACACACACACACACACACACACACACACACACAGAAATCAAATTAACAGGGCTGGGGTATAGCTCAGGAAGGGCACTTGCCTAGTACACGCAAGGGCCTGGGTTTGACCTGGCGCACTAAATAAATAAATAAATAGAATTAACAACATGTTAATCAAGGTCTGCTGTAATGCTGCTGTGCAGTGGCAAACACCTGGGAACTTAGTCATGTACACCTACAGGAGAAGGTCTAAGTGAGCGGGCACGTCCCTGTGCTATGCGTGCAGCTAGTGTGTGTGTGTGTGCGTGTGTGTGTGCGTGTGTGTGTGCGTCTGTACGTGTTTTGCTGGATATGGAACCAGGTGTGTTCTACCTCCGAGCTATACCTCCAGCCCTATTCTTTATTCTTTATTTTGAAACAGGATCTCACTAAGTTGTGGAGGACTTCATTAAGTAGCTGAGGCTGGCTGCAAACCTGCAGTCCTCCTGTCTCAGCTTCCTGAGTTATTATAGGTGTGTGCCATCATGCCAGGCTTCAGCTAGCTTTTATTTTTTTTATTTTTATTTTTATTTTTCCGGTACTGGGGATTGAGCTCAGGGGCATTCTACCTCCGAGCTATACCCCAGCCCTATTTTTTATTCTTTATTTTGAAATCGAGTCTCACTAAGTTGCAGAGTGCCTCACTAGATAGCTGAGGCTGGCCTCGAACCCAGATCCTCTGGGTCCTCCGGTCTCAGCCTCCCGAATGCTGGGATTACACGCTGCGCCACCACGCCTGGCTTTCAGCTAGCTTTTAAAAATTGACATCTAGGTGTGGTGGCACATGCCTTGTAATCCCAGTATTTAGGACATTGAGACAGGAGGATCGCAGGTTCGAGGACAGCCTTGGCAACTTAGCAAGACTCTCAGCAACCTAGCAAGACCCTGTTTCAAAACAAAAAAATAAAAAGGGCTGGGGTAGAACTCAGAGGTAGAACCCTTAAGTTCAATCCTCAGCACAAAAAAATTATTTTTGAGTTAGGCCAGGCACAGTGGCCCACACCTATAATCCCAGTACTTGGGAGACTGAGACAGAAGGACTGCAGGCTTAAGGCTAGCTCCAGCAAATTAGGGAGACCTTCAGCAACTTAGTGAGACCCAATTTCAAAATAAAAACAAAACATCTGGGGATGTAGCTGGGAGATGCAATGCTTCAATCCCCAGTACCAAAACAAAACTGAACTTGAGGTGGACCTCTGTCTTCTGACCTGGAGGGGGTCCCCAGGAACACTTGCTAAGTGGGGTGCCTTCATTGGCCAGGGATGCCATTGCTAAACTCCAGAGACCATGGGCGGGGCTAGAATAGACTTGTCCGCCCAGGTTCTGGAGGCCCTGGTCAAGATGCCACAGCCACACGTGGTGGAGAACCCAGTCCAGCACCTCTTTGATCAGCCACCGGTCCCGTTGGGTCAGACCCCCGCCTATGACTTCTCTTAGCCGCAAACGCCTCTTCAAAGGCCCTCTCTCCAAAATCGGCCAGGTGGGGACCAAGGGCTTCAACGTATGAATTCGTGGAGCGCGACTGAGCCCATCACACGAAGAAAGCATTTATGCTTCACGTCAAATTTATTTAACATTTCTATGTTCTTCAGATAAAAAAGATTAAATAGCAGATTTTACTGCTATTTAAAAGTGACCCCCAAATACTAAACATGTACCTGTTTATATTTATTTATTTATTTTTTGCGGTACTAGGAATTGAACTCAGGGGCATTCTACCTCCGAACTATACCCCCAGCCTCATTTTTTATTCTTTGTTTTGAAACAGGGTCTCACTAAGTTGCAGAGTGCCTCACTAGTTAGCTAAGGCTGGCCTTGAACCCAGATCCTCCAGTCTCAGCCTCCCAAATGCTGGGATTACAAGTGTGCGCCACCACTCCCGGCTATATAGTTAGTTAGTTAGTTAGTTAGCTAGTTAGTTAGTTAATTAGTTAGTTATTTTGGTGGTGGGGATTGAACCCAGAGACATTCTACCTCCAAGCTCCACTCTCCAGTCCGGTTTTATTTTATTTTAATTTTTTTGCTGTACTGGGGATCGAACCCCAGGGCTTTCTACCTCCAAGCTACACCCCCAGCCCTATTTTTTATTCTTTATTTTGAGACAGGGTCTCACTAAGTTGCGGAGGGCCTCACTAAGTAGCTGAGGCTGGTTGCAAACCTGGATCCTCTGGTCTCAGCCTCCCAAGTACTGGGATTACGAGCGTGCGCCACCATGCCCGAGTACCTATTTTATTTCTTATTTGGAAACAGGGACTCGCTAAGTTGCCAAGGCTGGCTTTGAACCTGCTATCCTCTTGTCTCGGCCTCCCAAGTACTGGGGTTACAAGTGTGCGCCACCCTGCCCAGCTCCATGTATCTGTTTCTACGTGCTGAGTGAGTGTGGGGACAGGTGGCTGGTGGCTATTGGTCTGAGAGTGGAATGGAGCAGGGCGGGGAAGGGCAGGTCACAGCCCTCTTCTCTACTAAATACGGTTGTCCTTTTTCAAGCACAGGGATGCCTTCCAAGACCCCCAGTGAATGCCCAAATCCACAGACAGTTCCAAACCCTATACATACTATGTTTTCTCCTATACACACATACCTATGATAAAATTTAATTTTGCCGGGCATGGTGGTGCACACTTGTAATCCCAGTACTTGGGAGGCTGAGACAGGAGGATCACATGTTCACAGCCAGCCTCAGCTACTTAGTAAGGCCCTCTGCAACTTAGTGAGACCCTGTTTCAAAAAAATAAAGAATAAAAAAACAGGGCTGGGGGTATAGCTCGGAGGTAGAATGCCCCTGAGTTCAATCCCCAGTACCACAAAAAAAAAAAAAGTTTAATTTTCTTATGTGAATATGAATCAAAAGCTGAAAATTAAATCTCCCATTTCAGATGTTGGAGAAGGAAAACTCCAAAATTACAATACCATCCATGCATGGTAAGTCATCGAAATGAAGAATACAGATTAAGCAGAAAATGTGGTATGCAAAAGCCCCTCTTGTTCTCACCAACAGACTTCAAAACCCTAGAATGCTTCTACGACAATTCCCTGTAATTCAGCTAATTCCCTGTAATAGGCTAAACATTCAAAAAAATACTAAGTCATAATGATTACCAGTGATTGCCAAACATTAATACTTGAAAATGACAACTTTCTGAGTTTCTTTCAAATTATAAACCCTAAGTACAAAGTTCTGACTTTACAATCCTTTATGAAACACTTCTCCCTAACTCCTATTCTGGAATTTTCCACCTAATATTTTTAGACCTTGCCTGACCATGGGAAACTGAAACTGCAAAAATCAAAACTACAGGTAACTGGGGATGGTTTATCTCTAGTTAAAAATCATCCTGTATTGTTTTGGCAATTTAATTTTTTTTCCCCGCGGTACTAGGGATTGAACCCAGGGGCATTCTACCTCCAAGCTACAACCTCAGTCCTATTTTTTATTCTTTATTTTGAAACAGGGTCTCACTAAGTTGTAGGGAGCCTCACTAAGTAGCTGAGGCTAGCCACAAGCCCGGATCCTCCTGTCTCAGCCTCCCAAGTACTGGAATTACAAGTGTGCGCCACCACGCCTGGCTTGGCAATTTAAATTTTTTAATGATGAAATACTTGAAAATCCAAAATGGAGCTGTTAGACAAGTGAGCATTCTGCTAGTCCAGTTTGTGCATGACCCAGATGACCCCTGAAGCCAATCAAGTTTTCCTGCTCCACTTTGAGACCCTGATTGGGGGATTTTTCTGGGAGCCCAAGGAGACCGCATTAGGCAGCTTTCCATTACTGTGACAAAATACAAGAGAAAAACTACTTAAAGGAGAAAAGGTTTACTGGGGCCCAGGGTTTCGGAGGTTTTGGGCCCTGGTCAGGTGGCCCTATTGCTTTTGGGCCTGTGGCAAGACAGAACACTGCTTGCCTCCTGGTGGCGGGGGACACAGAGAGAGACGGGGAGGGCCAAGGTCCCAGCGTCCCCTTAGAGGGTACACCATCAGAGACCTCACTTCCTCCCAGCAAGCCCCACCTCCCAACAGTGCCACGGGCTGGGGGAGGTCACTTAAGGGGAGGGGGTCACTTAAGATTCAAACCGTAGCAGAGCCCCCTCCCCAGGTATGGCCGCCACCCCCTCCCCAGGAGCTCCCGTCTCTCCCTGAAGCACCCGGGACGGCTGGAGAGCTGTCCTGGTGAGTGGATGGCCTCGTTAGTGGGATCCGGAAACCTCTGAAATATTCCAGGTGACCCTGAATTCTACATTCTATAGGGGAAGGGGAGCAGAACTCTCCAGAACATCCAACCTTGGAGAGCAGGTCGTTCTGGGTGGCTAGAGAGGACACCTTCCCTCTGATGTTTTCAGAAAGATCAGAAGAAAGGGCGTGAGCAGGGCCCGGAGAGCCTCATTACTTTCTCACTCGACTTAATTACTGGGCAGAGAATAAGACCCCCTTTAATGTGAAGTTTTTAAATCTCTCCTTTGGAGCCTGGTCGACACCAGCAACCCTTTAATTGCTTCACATTCATCTGTTTTTTTGGGGGGGGGTACTGGGGATTGAACTCAGGGGCATTCTACCTCTGAGCTGTACCCCCAGACCTATTTTTTTTATTCTTTATTTTGAAACTGAGTCTTGCTAAGTTGCGGAGTTCCTCACCAGGTAGCTGAGGCTGGCCTCGAACCCGGATCCTCCGGTCTCAGCCTCCGAAATGCTGGTATTACAAGCGTGCGCCACCACGCCCAGCCTTTACATTCATCTTAGTGGATTCGCAGGACCGCTGCCCAGGGCCCAGACCTGGCCCATCTGTCTTGGGAGTCCGGGTCCACAAGGCTCTGCCAGGGTCACTCTGAGTCACGAGCCCCCCTCCCGCAGTACACTAGGCTCCGCCTGGGACCCGCACAGGAGCCAGCTGCGGCCCCCAGAAGGCGGCCATGGTGGACCCGATTCTGAGTTCCACCTGGAGAGAAGCGGCTCTGAAAACTGCGGCCAGACGCCATTTCCCGGCGGCTCAGGCTGAGGCGGCGCCCGCCACACAAGACCGTGATGGCGCCTGCACTTCTAGGGCACAGCAGCTGCTGTGTCCTTGAAGCACCTGCCATCTTGGTCTTTTAAAATTTCCCTCTCTCAGTAGAGACCTGATCAGAGACAAAGATTCTCCACTTGGGAGAACCGAACACGGTGCAGCAAGGAGCGTTCCAGGGTTCAGCACCTGGGAGACCACCGGGAGGGGTCCTGGGCGCCATGGTCAAGGTGAGAGGGGTTCATGTTTTATGTGAGATCTCTCTCTCTCTCTCTCTCTCTCTCTCTCTCTCTCTCTCCACACACACACACACACTGTACATTGCACCACCGTTTGCTCTGGTGTGGTCCTCAAGCCGCCCATCCTCCCTGCTGCAGGAGCTCAGCTGTCACCTTCGCTGAGCCTCGGGGACTTGGAGGTTTCCAGCCGGCACTTGTACCTAGGCTTGCTATAACCGAGCACCACGAACGGGGCACCTTAAGGGACAGAAATCCGCTCTCTCCCAGTCCTGGAGGCCGGAGGAGCCAGAGCGAGGTGTGGGCAGGCTGCATGCCAGAGCAGCTCCCCCAGCTCACAGCGTGCCCCACTCCGTGACTCCTCACTCTAGCCTCAGCCTCTGCCATCCCTCGACTCCCCCCACCACACACACACACACACACACACACACACACACACGTGTCCCCTTACAAGGGACCAGTCACTGGAGCAGGGCCACCACACTCAGCCCAGCACCGGCCTGGCCGTGCCGCACGGAGGCTGCACAGTGCACAGGTGTGCACGCCCGCATCTCACGCGTCTCTGCCGACCAGAGCGCAGCTGCTGCGGCCGCTCAGTCTCCCTCCCTTGGCGACGTGCTTCTCCTCTAGACAGGCCTCCGAAAAGGGAAAAAAATGGGCACATACTCTGCCAGAATTCTTGGCAATGACTTTTCTCTACCTTCTATGCGGAATGTTTATATTTTTTAACAATCAAAATTCAAGGAACCAGGTCCGTTTTGGGCACAAAGCTCTGTTACTTGATAGTAAACTAAATTCAAGGACTTCTTCCGGCTGGGCGTGGTGGTGCACGCTTGTAATCCCAGCATTTGGGAGGCTGAGACCAGAGGATCTGGGTTCGAGGCCACCTCAGCTACCTAGTGAGGCACTCCCCAACTTAGTGAGACCCTGTTTCAAAATAAAGAATAAAAAATAGGGCTGGGGGTATAGCTTGGAGGTAGAACGACCCTGAATTCAATTCCCAGTACCGCAAAAAAAAAAAAAAAAAAAAGGACTCCCCCCGCTCCCACCCCAATTGTGTGACTGAACGTGTAGGCAATTAGGCTAGTCATGACATTTAAACTCAGGAGGGTTAGATAAGCAATTTGGAAGTTTAAAAAAATGTTTGGTCAGCACACAAGGCCCTCAGTCGTAGGCGGAGGGCTTGCTGGCCGGCCAAGAGCCCTCTGATGTTGGTGGCTGTCGAAGCTGCTGGCTGGCCTGATTTGTATCTCGCCGCCTTAATCAAGCCCTTCCCTTCCTCTCCGCTGGCAGTTCAGGATGCCGCACTTCCCCGTCAGATGGGGGCTGCCGCCAAGCGCACAGAGTCAGCATTCAGAACGGGGATAATTCCTTATTTGTATTTCTGTTTCCTAAGAGCTGCTCCACTGACCCTTTGGGAGCTCTCCTCCTTTCAGCTGTGCACAATCAAAGGGCAGATAGCAAACAGGGAATCCCGGCAAGAATGGCAGGCTGAAGGGCGCGGGTCTGCAGGGAGCTCGGGCCAGGCCAGGGAAGTGCCTCTGCCGGGGAGACCATTGTTCCCCTTCATCCGGGAGGGCCTGGAGTCTGTGGCCACCAGGAACCTGGGGGCCAGCGGAGCAGCAGCAGCAGGGACCTCATGAGGCCCGCGCCTCCTCACTGTCACTGATCCTAACTCCTGTGCAGGAGCCAGAGCAGCCTGGATTCCACACAGAGAGAGGCGAGAGGTGTGAAAAACTATGCGTGAGCCGGGCGTGGTGGCCACGCTTGTAATCCCAGCATTTGGGAGGCTGAGACCGGAGGATCCGGGTTCATGGCCAGCCTCAGCTACCTAGTGAGGCACTCCGCAACTTAGTGAGACTCAGTTTCAAAATAAAGAATAAAAAATAGTGCTGGGGGTGTAGCTCGGAGGTAGAATGCCCCTGAGTTCAATCCCCAGTACCGCAAAAAAAAAAAAAAAAAAGTCAAATAGGATTCTGCTTAGATCCATGTCTGCTGGGGGACTCTCTGAGTAAAACTAAAGCCTGGGGGAAAAAAAAGAAAGTTGGTTCTGAAAATTCAGACGATTGTCTTTAGAGCTGATTGGCAGCCAAGCGAGCTCTAGCTCTTCGCCTTGCAGAGGAGGGCTGGGTCTAGGGGTGGTGCCCGCAGGCTCTGCGGCTTATCCTAGGCCGCTCAAGTCTGCTAAATAAAGTGTTTTGGGATGGTAGCACTCCATCTCAGACCTAGGACTCCTGGTAATGCAGATTTCTGTGGAATCTACCTCCTCCTCAACAATGTTGCTGGAAATTACTTTTTCCCCCCAATCAAACACAACTGAAAATAATGTGAATTTTTAAAGCTACACAATATCTCCAGGAAGCCATCCCACATCATAAAACAGAGAAGCTGTCATGCTAATAAAGTTCAGTCTGGCAGCCGACAAGAATCTCCTACCTTCTGGCTGTGAGGGTTTAAAGTCCGTGGGAAACACGAGAAGCAGTGAGGCTCTCGCAAGTGAGGTGGGAAATCACCCGTCTCTGGGCAGCCGGCCTCCTCTGCCATCAGTAAGCAGAATACGCTGCCTTCCTCTTGCCATTGGTCCTAAGCTGATGCCCACTCTGGGTTCTCACTTACAGGTGAGCACTCTGGACATCTCCGGAGAATTGCCCACTGCCGCCAGAGTGACCAAGAAGAAACCACAGAGAACCATCTAGAACACACGCACAGGTAGCCGCAGAAGCAGGCTCCCCACATGGTCCTGCCTGACCTGGGGGGACCCAGACAGAACCCCCCCAGGACCTGGCATTTTTAGCTGGTGACAAATGAGTCTGCCTTGGCATTCAGCCTCGGAGGGCGCCCATGCCTCAGAGGGGGAAGGGGAGGCGAGAATATTTGGGCCATTTTCAGGATGATTCTCAAAGCAAAGTTCCTGTTTGCTCGCTGTACATATACGCTCAAGGGGAGGGGCAAGAAAAGTCCACAAAATCCTAGAGTTGACTGCAGGAGGAGAGGGCTTCAGAGAGGAGAGCCCTGCAGCCTGGGACTGTCAGCCACCGGGACCCCCTCGCACCCACCTTCCCGCCTCCTCAGTCCTCTGACCCCTCTGAACTCCGCTCAGAGGCGAAGCTGATACCAGCTCGGAATTCCCCCCGCCCACAATGCCAGGCAGGAGGGAAATCTGAGCACCTTTGACCCGAGAGCAGTATCTGCGGGATTAAGGCGATTTTCTTATTGAGAGGAGGAAAACGTGCGGTTTGTAATTACCTGCTTCCAGTGGCAAAGGCCCGTCCTCACGCTTCCGTCCAAGGGGACAAACTTTCAGTGGCTTGGGGCTTCTTCATTGTTTCAATCCCACTGGGAGGATTAAAAATAATCTCTCCCTTTTAATTTGGTGTCACCCTTCTCTCCTGGCCCCTGGGGACTGCAGAATTTCTAATCCCTGTGGTCTGGGGAGGGGGAGGGGTCGTTAACCCCTTGTGGATGTGGCCTGGAGACTGGAAAGCCCTGGGGGAAAGGGCCCCCTGCTGGCCCCGCCAGGAAGAGCACAAGTCCTCAGGCCCCTGCTCTGGAGCTGTGTGTGTGTGTGTGTGTGTGTGTGTGTGTGTGTGTGTCCACATGCTCACGCACAGGCAAGCCGGCCTTCCCCTCCCCCAGCCTCTGGAGTGCAGGCAGCCTCCTGACCACCTAAGGTGCCCCCTTTTTTTTGCGGTACTGGGGATTGAACTCAGGGGCATTCTACCTCCAAGCTATACCCCCAGCCCTATTTCTTATTCTTTATTTTGAAACCGGGTCTCACTAAGTTGCAGAGTGCCTCACTAGGTAGCTGAGGCTGGCCTCGAACCCGGATCCTCCAGTCTCAGCCTCCCAAATGCTGGGATTACAAGCGTGCGCCACCATGCCCGGCTGGTGCCCCCTTTCGATACCCACCGAGGCCTCCCCATTAGATGCAGTGACTGTTCCTTTTTTCTCTGCTCCGAGACAGACAACTTGAAGCCCCTGTTTGTGTTGGACTCGCACAGACACACACACTTCACACATGTGCTTGCATAGACACACACACACAAGCAGCGCACACATATGAGCCCTCACACACGTACTCTAGCGTGCACAAACACACACATACACACACACACACACACACACACACACACACACACGATGCAAAAACTCCCACTCCCGCCCCTGGTTTGGTCCCTGCATCAGTCCGTCTGGTGGCCTAAGGGCTTCTGGCTGCAGAGGGCACCGTCTTGTCTCACTAGCTCTCGCCCCAGCATGAAGGGTGGCCAACTCCACTGGTGGCAGTGGCTGGGCACCTCTGAGGTCACCCCCACTGGGAGCAGAAAGGGACAGGCGTGATCAGAAGGAGGTGAGGAAGGTTTCTGGCATCCACAGCTAGATCATGGTGCATCCAGAAAGAGTGACGGAGCCTCCGCCTGTCCAGGTGTCACAGGTGCAGGGGATATGACTGGGGAGTCCCATGGGCACGTGGCCTCCACCTGGGGCAGGGGAGGCCGAGGCAGCACAGATGCAGCCCTGGCTGGCGGGTGACGCCTGGTCTGGTGACAGGTGAGCTGAGTTCTTTGTAAAGGGGCATCCAGCGGGCTCCTCCTGCCCAACCAAACAGCCCAGCCCCTAATGCCAAGCCCAGCATCACACGGTCGCCACAGTGGCAAGCCGGGTGTGGTCACTTGGAAAGAGCCCCTGTGGAAGGCGAGATTTTGCAGGCCAGATTTTGTAGCAGACAGGTGGGGGCTGGGCAGGCTACTTCTGCCTGCTTCTTAGTCCCAAGGACCAGCGTGGCCGGCAGCACTGCGTGGCCACCAACTCCTCCTGGCACACAGAGCAGCTGTTTCCCGCCCTTCCTGCACCGAGGGGGGGATGCTAGCAGCCCTGGAACGTGGGCCGACTTGGAAGTTCCCAGGAGTCCTCTTCATCCCTCTCCCCACCCACCCCGAACACTGAGCCTTCCTCAAGTACGGGTGCAGACTGTCTTCCAGCCACATCTTCAGACTTGGTCCCTCCCTGGAGCTCTGGCCTGCAGACCTCGGCGTCTCTGGAGCCGAGTGCGACACACACTGGGGCAGGCAGGCCTGGCGCCCCCTCCCTCCTCGCCCCAAGCATCATGTGCTCCGGACAGATGGCTCCCAGCAGGTCGGGCGGCTCGCTGGCCTTGCGTAGATGGCCTGGCCCTGGGCGGAGGCTTTCCCACCAGTGAGGGAGGGGATTGGGGATCCGGTGTGGCTTCGAGCACATTCCCCACTTGTTAGAAAAGACCTGATGGCTCACGCCTGCAATCACAGTATTTGGGAGGCTGAGACAGGAGGATCCCAGGTTGAGACCAGACTCAGTACTTAGGGAAGCAACTTAGTGAGATCCCGTTTCAGAAAATTAAAATAAGGCTGAGGGTATAGCTTGGAGGTAGACTGCCCCTGGGCTCAATCCCTAGCGAAAGAAAGAGGAAGGAAGAAAGGAAGGAAGGAAGGAAGGAAGGAAGGAAGGAAGGAAGGAAGGAAGGAAGGAAGGAAGGGAGGAAAGAGAGAGGAAAAGGAAGAAAGGGAGGAAAGAAAGAGAAAGAAAGGAGGGAGGGAGGGAAGGAAGGAAGAAGGGAAGGAATGGAGGAAGAAAGGAAGGAAGAGAAAGGGAACAAGCAACGTAAAGCTATCCCCTCTTCCTCCCAACATCGCTCTCCACTGAACTCTCCCACCCGTCACCCCTTAGGGCCCTTCACAGGACCTGCTGTGACCCTCTAGTACTCCATCTGGTCTTGCCGGGATCTCTGGGCCCGAGTGCAGACCGCCGTGGGAAGCCATTCCCTGTGTGTCTCCACACCCTGAGGCCTGGCTCGTCACCTCACAGGGGCTGTCACAGCGCACAATTAGGAAGCACCGGGGCTGCGTCCCTGAGCCGGAGCCAGGCGTGGTCAGGCCCGTGGTCGCCAGCCTGGACTCCTCGGTCTGTACAGAGTACCGACCACAAAGCCCAAACCCACTCCTGGCTTAGTATCTGGACTCCGAGGAGAAGGCCAGCCTTCCTGCATATGCAGTCAGGAAGCATGGAGCGATTGTTTGGTTTTTAATAATCTTTCAGATGAAGTATCTTTAGGTTAATGTCCTATGCTGGGGACAGATGTCTGCTATGGTGGCTTTCAAGTGTTTGGACATGCCCAAACTTTGGCATTACAATCCATTATACAAAATGTCAATAAACGTTTTCCTTTTCTATGGAGTGCACGCTGATATTTTATATATTTTTGTCTGTTGGTGCCACCCACTAAACTAACCACACGGACTGGCGAGGTTCCGATGGACTGGATCCCCTTCTACCTCTGCCTGCGTGACCACGACCTGCCTCTCTCGTTCTGTCAGCGAGCGAGGTCCATGCACAGGCTCGGGGACGGTGCACTGCACAACTCCTGCGCGCCGTGAGGATTCTGGTGTTCCACAGTACATGCCGGGATGGGTGGCTCTGGAAATGACGATGACATTTGCCCGTTTGCCAAATTTGAGTCACAAGTGTTTCCTAAGCCCCTCTTCTGCATTTCTAAAATGAAGCTAAAGCTGGGCAATCCCAGTACTTGGGAGGCTGAGACTGGAGGATCCGGTTCATGGCCAGCCTCAGCTACTTAGTGAGGCACTCCACAACTTAGTAAGACTCTGTTTTAAAATAAAGAATAAAAAATAGGGTTGGGGGCATAGCTCAGAGGTAGAATGCCCCTGGGTTCAATCCCCAGGACTGCAAAATAAAACAAAATAAAGCTAAGTGAAGTGGCCCTGTTTATCTCCCAGCTCTTTGCTTTAAAAGGTGTTAGATGGTAGTCTTGTTTTTTTTTGTTTTTGTTTTTTTTGTGTGTTTTTTTTTTGCGGTACTGGGTATTAAACTCAGGAGCATTCTACCTCTGAGCTATACCCCCAACCCTATTTTTTGTTCTTTATTTTGAAACAGGGTCTCACTGAGTTTCGGAATGCCTCACTAGCTGAGGCTGGCCTCAAACCTGGATCCTCCGGTCTCAGCCTCCAAAATGCTAGGATTACAAGCGTGTGCCACCACGCCCGGCTAGATGGTAGTTGTGTGTGTGTGTGTGTGTGTGTGTGTGTGTGTGTGTGACTAGGGACTGAACACTCAGGGGCATTCTATCTCCGAGATACATCTCCAGTCCTATTTTACCTTTATTTTGAAACAGGGTCTTGCTAGGTTGGTGAAAGTCTCACGTTTGCTAATATTGTCCTCAAACCTGTGATCCTCCTGTCTCAGCCTCCCAAGTACTAGGATTACAGGTGTGTGCCACCATGTCTGGCTAGTTGGTAGTCTAAAGGAGACATTGGCTTCATCTTCGCTATTATTGGCTGGCGGTACTCTTTCCTTTGGAACTTCCAAAGTTTTATGGAGGAAACATGGCCTGGTTCCCTCATACTCTCTGCTGGGTGCCTCCTGCCCCTGCTCTGGGGAAACACATCCTGGGCCACCTAAGCATCCTGCACAGCGACTGGTGACCCTGTATCCAGACACCAGAGCTCAGGGCTGCGATAGGCAGGACAAACGCGAGCCCAGCTCGACTCCAGCCTCGTCCCACCTGGGAACAACAACTCGACTCCTTTACCCACGTCCAGAGGTCCAGCTCTCGCAGGGGTGGGAGAGGCGAATCATACTTGTCTGAGGATCAAACCGCCTCCACGTGGCCCCGTGGAATGCCAGGTGTTCTACTAAAACTCCAACAAATTCTACTTGTTGAAAAAGAAAAACCAGAGACGTCACCAGCTGCTGCGGTGCTGGCTGTGTGTTACTGAACAGACGTGACTCTCCAACAACGCAGGGGACATGTCGGGTGGGAGGCTCCCCTCTGAACACTGCAGGCAGGGGTGGTCGCGCTGTCACCAACCCCCAGGGGCCTGAGGAGATAGCTCTCTTGAACCCCGACTTCAAAGCCCCTGCAGATTCCCCGCTGCGGAGAACCTTTGTAAGTGGAAGATAGGTACATGCATGTCATAAAACAACATCAAACGGAGTGCGGCTGCCTGCGAAGTTAATTTCTGCTTTTAACAGGAGAGGGGCACTAAAACCTTGGGCAAGGAGGCTGCTTCCAGCACGCCAGGCAGTGGGTCTCTGGGAACGGAGGGCGCCATGTGAGGTGTACAGCCAGATAGCTGCTGGTCCGTCAACTCTGTCTGTCCTACAAACTCGCTAACACTGAAGACCTCTGAGCTGTCTTGAGGACGATGTCAATTAAAATAAATGAGACTTGTTTTCTAAGAATTCCCAGCGCTACACCACCCCTCCTCCTACCCTTCTAGACGGCTCAGAGGCCGGCCTCAGGTCAGAGGAGGAGGCTGCCGAGGCTGGCTCTGAGGCTCCCCGCCCCCCAGGTCCACCGTGTGTGCAGCAACTGTCGGGGTCCTGCCTCCAGGAGGTACGTCCAGGAGTAGGGACTCTCTTCCTGGGCCAGGGACGGATCCCGAGCGGTCCCATCTCAGCATCTCTCCTGGCAGCTGCTTGCCTCCTACTAAGCTCCACAAGTAAAGCAGAGAAGGTGGGAAGTGCATCAGGTGGACGCTACTCGCAGAGGGGATGCGGCCAGCAGGGCCTTCTGCAGTCTCGGGGCGGTTTACTTGGGAGTTTCTGGAAACATTGAAGGAAGGGGAAGACCTTCAGGAAGTGGCTGCATTTCTAAGTGGCAGCCTCTGGGGGTGACTAAGTTTAATTCCACTGGGGACACCCGAGAAGCAGGTGCAGGACACACCTAAGAAGTGTCCCCTCACTGAGGAGTCCCCAGGAACTACTTTCCTAGGGCTCTCAGAAGCAGTGTGTCCCCTTCTGCTAAGCTGGAGAAGCTGGCCAGGCGGGAGATGGGTCTGGGCATTGGGAAGTTGCTGGAGATCAGGAAAGGAGCTGCCCCACCTGCCCCGTCCCGCCCTGACCCTGCAGAGGGCTCCAAGGGCCGGCTCCCTCGCAGGGGTGGCCAGGGCGCCCAGCAGGACCTCAGGGTCTGCCAGTGACCACCTTGCATTAGGAGCAGAGGGAAGAAAGGCCAGGGCAAGCTGAAAGTGCACACCCAGAGCCAGAGCGGGCCAGCCAGGCTGAGCGGCTGAGCACCAAGTCCAGGAAGACAAGACGGGGCGGCACCTGCCCACCTGTCCCCCAGAACGGACAGCACTGTGCACGGCCCTCACCCACGCTACCTTGAGAGACCAACTCACCCACAGTGTCCCGCTGCCCCTGCCCAAGGACCCTCCTGCCCCTCCCAGGAGGAGCGGGTACCAGCGCCCGCCACTTTGAGCGTGGTGCATGGGTGCCAGGTGACCCTGGTGGGCAGCACGCCCCGGGAGCAGGCAGATGGTGGGGCGCTGCCTCCCTTCTCACCGGGCACGCCGCTATGCACCTTCTTTTGTTCTTTGCTGAGCGCCAAGCCTGGCTGCAGGGCAGAAGGAAGGAGAGACGCCTCCGCACAGACCCCGGCAGTGCCGCCTGGCCCCCGGCCAAGCAGGGCAGGCGGGGGAGCCGAGCCGAATGCTCTGGCCTCACACCGCAGGGCCCCTGCATTTCAAGTTGGCCAAGTAGCTGCTGCTGCTAAAGAAAGTGCCGCAGGGTTCAAGGCCGCCGCCAGGAGAACTTCAGTGGGAAGGAGACCAGAGCGTCTAGTTGTCCCCAGGGGAAGGGGGAGTTTTGCAGAGCACAAAGCCAGGGTGATTGCTCTGTGACCAACAGCCCCAAACAAGGCCACCTTGATTCCAAATGGGACTTTAAAGGCAGGCTCTTTGGCCACGTGGACCCTACGCATGGACCCTTTGCAGATTAGCTGTTTCAGGCACATTGGGAAAGTCATTTTGACTTGATCACATCAAACTAGAGCATCTTAAAGACAATGGCGAGTGAGGGGGCTTCTCCAGGTAAACCTAGACCCCTCCCCTCTGGGATCAAACACCCTAGAGAGGCTCAGGACCCCTAAGCATGGAGCCCTGGGTCCGATCACTCAGGATGCACTGAAGAGCCAGGAGCGAGAAAACCTCAGGTCCGCACCTGCAGCTCCCTGCTCCACCCTCGCCTCCCCTGATGCCACGGAACCCGCATCTCTGTGTTCTCAACAGTAAAACAGGAAATGCGTGCCTTGCACAGTCGTGGGCGGGGATTAAAGGCCTGGCCCAGGGACTCCTGCACAGGCCCCGCCCTCTCTCCCTTCCAGTAAATGTAGTCATCTCCTCTGCTCTACTTGGCTACCTCTTTTGCCTCTTTACCCTTGAGAGAAGGACTCCTTCTTTCTCCTGGTCTAAATGCACCACGGATGGGCCCCACAGCCCACCTTGCAAGTTACGGGGACACAGGCCACGCGTGTTTGCCGGCGCACACATGCGCACAGCCCTCTCCTGGCCACGCCTGATGGTAGGGATCAGCCTCCTGCAGCGCCAGGGACCAGGGCTCTTCCCAGAGACAGAAGGATGCGTCCTGTGTTCTGACGTCCACACAGGACCTCGGGATTCCTGGATGCACGCGTCAGACTCACACGGCAACTTTCAGAGGACCTGCGCAAGGCCCTGGTGATGACGTCCCCTGACAGAAGCCTCTCCAAGGGCCCATCCTTACAGGGACCTTGGGGGCAATGGGTCCCAGAGCGGCCTCTGCACTGCCCTCTCTCTCGTGGGTGAAAATCCCTCCCTCGTCCATAACTTGAGCAAATTACGCATTCCATAAGGGACGTCTGTTCCATCCCTGCTACAGGACGCTCCACGGCAGGCCCCGGGGGGTCTTCCTCCACCTGGCTCCTGTCCTCCCTGGCAGGAATGGCATCACAGGACCACAGAAAACGTACAGACAGCACCTGTCCACATGCTCTAACCCGGGATGCAAAAGAAGGGCAGAAGAAAACGCTGAGTGTCCACCCCCAGGCCTGGTCCTCTGGGTGCACCCCCGGGACTGGAGGTGGGCTCCCCACGCTGCACCTCTTAGACCGGCCTTGAAACGGGCTTGCCCTTGCTGGGTGCTTTTCACCGGGTCGAGGGGAAGGTGTCCTCTAAAATGTGCCGGAGAGGGGAGCCTGCGTCTGCATGGAGGTGGGGGACCCCATCTCCAGGCCTCTTCCGGCTTCTCGGACCCCTCAGTTACAGCAGCCCCCACCTCATCAGATCTTGGGGTGAGCCCCCCTGGAGTTGTTTTTGAGGTGGAGCATTGGCCAAGTATCCAAGCCTGTCCCAGGAGGCGAGTCTCGCATCCCGCACCCCGTACTAGAAATCTGCACATCTGGGGGGAGGCGGGTGCTCCAGCACCTCCTGGGCCCCCTGCCGGCCTGGCCCAAGAACCATGGCGGCGTTATTTTTTTATTCTGATGAACAACGGAGCTGAAACATCTTCCAACTCGACAAGACACAAAATTTAGGTGCTGAGAGAGATACTTCAATTTCAAGCTTAAAGATTACTTTGGGTCCCTCAGGACTCAGAAGCAATTTAGAGCTGATACCCTGAACAAGAGAAAGGTTGGAAGATTAAGACCAACTGCTGTTTGGATAAATGGTTGGTAATTGCCCATGTCCACAATTATACACTGGCACATAATTTCTTTTCCGCTACCTTTCTCCTCTCCTGCGTCCCGTCAGGATTGATTCGGAAGGAGCCCACCTTGGTCTTTTTCTGCCGTGCCTTGGTGACGTCGTACTCCACCTCTTCCATCAGGGCCCTGCATGCTGAAGGAGATGCAAGACAGCTTGGTCAGGGGAGGAGAGCCGGCGAATGGAGAAAGTGGACCCAAGGAGACGGTGGGAAGGCCTCTGCGCCGGCTCCAAGCACAATGCAACCGGGGACTTGCCCTGGGAACTAACCGGGAGGGTTCCCGCCCTTTGCAGTTTGCAAAGATAAATCAGATCGAGTGCCTTCTCTTTGCATACCCTTTGGTACTTTGCAGTTTTTAAAAGCCCGTGTCTGACGTTTGCATTTGCAATATGTCACTTTTAAAGAGTTGAAGATGCACATGCCCCAAGCGTTCCGCGCCCCCCTGGCTGTGTTAGTTAGACCCCAGTACCCTAGCACCACCTGGTCCAAAACTGTGCCTGCCCCACAGGGTTTGAAGTGTCCAGGGAGCCAATGAAACTTACTTTTTTATGGGCCACATAGTGGCTTTTGTCGCCTTAAAGTCCCTTCTGCCCTTCCTGCCAGGCACGGGGCCAGCCAGCTTGAGACCCCTGAAGTGCAGCCCCGGGACCCAGTGGCTCCTCCGTACCAGCCTTCTTGGCCTGTCTGAAAACTGACTCAGTTTCTCTCTGCGCCCTATCTGTGAATGGGTGGCCAGCGCCACAGGGCTGGTGGGAGGTGAAGGCAGAGCCCGACCGTCAGCATGGCTCGCTGCTACTGAAGAGCCCCTCACTCGGCCTGGGCTTGGAGTCTCCATGACAGAACCACCTCCCCAACCTTCCTTCCCCTGGCATGTGCCTGCCTTGGTGCTGTCTTCCAGTCACACCCCAGAGCATAGCGGCTGGTGGCGCAGTCACGTGGACTGTGACGAGGTTGACCGTGGCCATGGAGGGAGCTGGCACAGAGGCACAGAGGACACTTTCCACGTCCCTCCGCGGTGTCTCGTTTTGACCCTGTGATGGGCCCCAGGACGTAGCTAGGAGGGAGGGAAGACTTCCCCGGCATGGGTGGTGTGGTGCACACATATGGCTCAGCCCCATTCCGAGCACGGGCCGGGAGCTCCGGCTCTGGTGTTCCACGGCCCGGGCGGCTAGCCCAAGCCTGCCGCTCACAGCCAAGTGACCCTTAATCAGCGGGAACGGCCACTGATCCCTGGTTCACCATCACTGGTGGACGTGTCCAGCGAGAGGCACCGGTCGCTCGGGGGCCTGACGCTCCCAGGCCAGGGTCAGCAGGGCACAGAGGTTTGCTGGGCCTGTCGTCAGTGGCGTGGGGGACTTGGTCAGCACTTGCCATCCGTGCTGCCCACACCGTTCTCACTCCTCGCCTCGAGGTGGGCCCTGCACCGCAGTCCTAAAACCCAGCCTTCTGGAACCTTCCTGAAGCCGGCTTGCCCTCTGTCTCGCCCCTGGAGTGTGGACGTCAGCTGGAGCTCATCTTGGGCTGTCAGGAGCATGGCGCTCTGAGGGGTCAGGTGGAAACCTGGGCCGGGCTGCGGCCTCCTCCCGGGCAGTGGAGGACAGAGATCCAGGAAAGGTCGCAGCCTGGACCAGACCCCGCTGGGCGTGGCGTAGGCGGCCCCATGTAGGGGAGGGCGTGGCTGCTATCTCCACTGTCCCTTCCCTGTGCCCCTGGGCTCTGACCAGCGTCCCTGACTGGGGCTGGTGACAAGTTGGGAGCCTCGTGTCCCCCCAGCATCCCCCCACTCTCTGTGTCTGCAGAAACCAGCCTGACTCCGGCCCGGCAGCTCCCCCTGTCCCCCAGGCCCACTTCACCACGGTGGATCTGGGCACTCCTGGCCAGCTAAGGCCAAATGGTGCTTGCCAGGAGGGTGCAGCCCTGGGGCCGCCTTCTGAACTCGTATTCTGTATGTTTATTTATTTATTGGTTGGTTGATTGGTCTTAGAGTTTGAACCCACAGGCATTCTATCTTTGAGCTACACTCCCAGCCCTTTTCATTTTTTTTTTTTTTTTTAATTTTGAAGCAGGGTTCCACTAAGTTGCTGAGGGTCTTGCTAAGTCACCAAGGCTGGCCTCAACCCTGAGATCCTCCTGTCTCAGCCTCCCAGCACTGGGATTACAGGAATGCACCACCGATCCCGGCTGGGCTTCTGTTTTAGTGTCCTGCTCCCTTCCTCTGAACCCGCTTCAGGAGTAGCACGGCACACAGCAGGCACGGGAGGACAGGGCTCACAGGAGACAAAGGATGGCCGTGTCCTTCTGTGTCCCCTCGTGCCATGAGCGGTGGGGATGGTGGTGGAGGAGGGGACACTGTCCTGGGGACCTGGGAGGAGCAGGAGGAGGGGGCACGCCACGCAGGTCGGGGACGGTGCTGCGCTGCCTGCACCCCAGCGCCCACAGGCCCTTCCAGTCCTGGGGCAGTCCACACCCAGGGACTCCCAAGGCAGCATGGGGGGGGGGGCGGCTGGCAGTCCAGGGCCAGAGGAGACCACTCTGGCGGCCGCTGTGATGTCCCTGCGGCTGTCCCCGGGCCCATGTCCGTCTCCTGTCTGATTTTGCTGCCTTCTCTCCCTTTTCCAGGTACTGACCCCCAGGTGCCTACAGAACTTGACCTTGAGTCCTGAGTAGGGAGCCCAGGGGCTTGTCCAGCCTGTGGCCAGGACAGTGAGGGGTCCTCAAGGAAAGCCCCGGGTGAGGACCCCCACTCGTGGTCAAGGGAGCATCCCCACCCCACGTCTGCGAAGGCCCCGGGCCTTGGGCGGGGCGGCTGGGGGCTGCTATGGCTGCCTTCCCTGACCTCCCCACGGAGGGGCAGCTCCGTGAGAGAAGATCGTTTTACATTTCTGCCCCAGGTCACAGAACAAGTTAACGGAGTCACATCAGCGACCTGGGCTCCAGATTTCTAGTCCGGCATTAATTTAAATGTTAATCTGAAATCTTCACTTAAATCACTGGAGTTTAGGGTTTATTAGCGCAGGCGGCAGCTGGGGCCTCCTGGGGCGCTGGCAGGTCACGAGGCAGCCAGAGGGCAAGCCCCCTCCCCGCCGGCCCGCCAGCTCCTCCCCGGTCGCCCTCGCTCCTTCCTCCTTTCTTGGAAGAGGATTTGGAAGCGGAGAAGAGATGCGGGAGACCTCAGGTCAACTCTATGATGGCCTGAGTGGCTCAGAAAATTCTAGAAAACGGTTCCTTCTCCAGCCATCTAGTGCCATTTAATCCGGGGCCATCTCCGGCCACCCAGCAAGAGCTGCCAGTGTAGGGCCCAGCCGTGCCACAGCGACGTCGCCCAGGCCGCCTGCAGTGGAGGTGGATTTACACACCTGGAACAGCCCCGGCCGGCCTGGCGGCTGCACACCTGCGCCCCATTCACACACTCTGCGGGGCCGCGTCCTGCTCGAGGCTACAGAATCTGCAAGCGCTCTCACACCTGCTACATTCAGGTTTCCAAGCAGAAGGCCCCCACGTGTAAGTCACAGCCCGCGTCCTCGTGGGGCAAGGGGGACCCTCGCACCGCACAGGAGCCTCTGAGGACAGCCTGCAGGGTGCACGGGTGCAGCCGGCCAGCCCTGGACCACCCAGGGTACAGGCCTGCAGAACTTCCCCTAGAGGCCTGCAGGCCAGGAGCTCAGCCCCCAGTCAGAACCACCAGGAGCTGCTAAGCGTGCAGGCCCTGCGCTGCGGCCCTGAGGTCCTGTGGCAGCGTCTGGGCTGGGTCCTGCATGTCGCGGGACTGTCCTGCCCAGAGAGAGCCAGTGCCAGAGCTGCCTGCCCTCTCTGGAGAAGACACCGTTGAGCAGCCAGAGGGGACAGGGCCCCTTTCTCTGGTACCTCCGGGAACATGGCTTATTGCTAGAATTAACAACGTTCTAGAACCTTCTGTGCCAGGCCCCAGCGCCATGGCGGTGGCTGTAGCTGAGGCTCCCGCTCAGCCAAGCTCTAGCCCCTCTGTAGGAAGACAGAGGAGGCCCTGACCCTGCAGCATGTCAGGCCAGAGAACGTCCTGGAGGGTGGCCCTGCACCTGCCCCGTCACAGACGAATGGCGAATGCTTAGGTCTCTTCAAAGCTCCGGCCACTAGGCCCCCCACAGCCTGGCAGGTCTGGGACGTGCTAAGGTGCAGCTGAGGATCAAGCGGAGGGACACAGCAGCGCCCAGCCCAGCTCTGACACGGGAGCGGCCAGGGGCTTTGCAGAAGGAGGTGACGCAGGGGCAGTCACACCTCCTGAGGGGGTGTCAGGCCAGGGTGGACACGTCTGCTGGCCAGGTGCTGACCGTGGTGTTCGGAGTTGGATCTGGGTTCCGTCGTGGCCAGATGGAGCAGCTCACCCCTTCCTTCCTCTCCCTCCTCCCCATGGCGATGGCCGATGTGGTGAAGTCCCCACGTCCCTGGGAGCGCGTGGCTGTATTTGGAAATCAGGCCTCGGTAGGTGGATCGGGGCCTCAATCCAACGCCAGAGAAGAGCCACAGAGACAGGCCCCCAAGGAGGGAGGAGAGGTGAAAGGACACAGGGACACACTGACCACAGAGCCGGAGGCCAGACGGAGGCCGCCAGGGCTCGGCCACAGACACAGAGCGGAAAGGGACGAGGCGAAACCGCTCCCCTGCAGAGGGCATGGCCGGCGTGCACCTCAGCTACAGCCCCTGCGGTGACCTGCACAGCGGCCACGGACACTCAGGTACGCATCTGGCCTGCCCGTAGGGGACTGGTCAGCCCCACCCCTCCCCCCGGGGCTCATGGCCCAGCCGGGGCAAGCTCAGGAGCGGAGAAGGTGGCAGGAACACAGGACGGGTGGCTGTCCCCGAAGGCCTCCACTCTGGGGCGAGTCCAGGCGGAAGTTCTTAGGACGAGCAGGAGAGAGGGGCTTGCTCTCGGTCAAGGAGGAGGGCCACAGGAGTCACAACGCGGTGAGCCGTGGGAAGTCACCGTTAGACAGACCCACGTCCTTGCTTTCTGCCTCTTACTCAACTTTATGTAAGTACTCTCCCAAGTTGTGCACAGTCACCACCATAGGTATTTATTTATTTATTCATCTATCTATTTACTTATTTATTGCAGTACTGGGGATTGGATTCAGGGGCATTTTACCTCCGAGCTACACCCCCAGCCCTATTCTTTCTTTCTTTATTTATTTAATTTATTTATTGGTGACTTTAAGGATTGAACTCAGGGGCATTCTACCTCCGAGCTACACCCCTAGCCCTATTTTTTATTCTTTATTTTGAAACAGGGTCTCGCTAAGTTGCGGAGTGCCTCACTAAGTAGCTGAGGCTGGCCGCAAACCAGGCTCCTCCTGTCTCAGCCTCCCAAGTACTGGGATTACAAGCATGCAACACCATTCTCAGCTGTTCTTTATTTTTGAAACAGGGTCTCACTAAGTTGTAGAGGGCCTCACTAAGTAGCCGAGGCTGGCCATGAACCTGCGATCCTCCTGTCTCAGCCTCCCAAGTACTGGGATTAGAAGCATGCGTCATCACCTTGCCTGGCAACCGCCATTTTTAAAGTGTCACATAATATCCCATCAGGTAGCTGTGTCGTAATTTAACTCTTCTACCTGTGCACGTCTGGGTGTTTCCAATGTTCAAAAGATGAATCATTTAGCCTCACAAAATTGCCCTCATTTGCAGCATAGCTGCTTTTTTTTTTCCTTTGGCGGTGGTTCTGGGGACAGAGTCCAGGGCTTCCAGCATGCTGGGTAAGCACTCTGCCACTGAGCAGCGGCCCCAGCTCTCAGCAGCCTTTTTGCGTGTACTTGGGGTGCACCTGCATTGCATCTGGTGGCTCAACACTTAGGTAGGAACCTCCTCCCTTCTGGGCACTGCTCCACAGGGTCCCAGAGACAGAGTGGTGAGTTTGCAGTCGCACAGCCCTGCCTAGCTCCAGAAAGGAGCCGTTCCCTGGTTTAGGTGGACAGCAGGGCTTGCGGGTTCATTAGAAAACACCTCTGCAGTGCTTGGCCACCCTTCCACCAGGGGGCGCTGTCCTTTGCTGCCGTCCTGGGTCTGGCTGAGCTGGCCACCTAGCGGGGTTCAGGGTGCTTCTGGCCACAGCGCAAGGAACCAGGCCGCAGGGCCAGACAGAAAGAGGCCACAAGGGACAGTAGCCGGAGCCCAGCCACCCAGGGGACCCACTTCAGCCCCTCTGGCCCAGGCCACCACGCTGTGCACCTGTGCATGGGCAAGGTCTGTAGGAGAGCCCGTTAGCGCGCCCTGGCAGAGGAGGGGTCCATGATGCTTTCAACAGGGAGTTTGGGGTGGGTCACACAGGACAGACGCCCCTTGTCGGAGGACAGGGGGTCCCCGAGGAAGCAGACCTGCGGATGAGTCAGCACTGGCCAGGTGGAACCGTCCTTCTGTAGTGACAGGGCACAAGTCCAGTTTGAGGGGCAGGAGGAAGCAGGAGCTTCGATCCTGGAGAGGAAGGGGGTGCGCCTGCGAAGATGCTGGGGGGCGCAGAGGCGGCGGGGCCAGGCAGCCAGAGGACAGAAGCGGCCGAGTGGAGCCGCCGCAGTATTGGAGGAAGGTGAAGCTTGAGGAGGTTTCCGTTTTTCAAAGATCCTTCAGGCTGCGACCAGGAGAACAGAGGGGAGAGGACCGGGGCGTGCAGGTGAGCTGCTTGGCTGGCTCCTGCACGGGTCCTGGCAGGAGATGGCTTGGATTATGGTAGTGGTGCAGAAGGTGCAGAGAAACCGGTGAAACGCCAGAGGTTCTGGGAGGTAAAACCAGGAAGGTTTCGATGGACGGACAGACGGATGGATGAATAGGGTGCTAGGGCGGGGCAGGGCCCGCTGATGCCAAGCAGCTGCCATCCCTGCCCCCTTGCTACTTTCTGCTAATGAAGCACGGCTCAGATCCAGCCGTCGGCATCCACACGTGTCAGGGAAACTGGCCTCTCCCCTATTCATGCTGCCCGGCGAGTCCACACATCCTGCCAACTGCTGGTTGGGACGGGCGTGCGCTGTAGTCATGGAGACGGGCAGAGAAGAGAGGGCCGTTGGCGCCCTTCTGGACAGCTCTCCCCTCTCTCCCAAGGCAGAGAGGCGTGGGAACGTCTCTCTCAACACCTCGTCCTCTGCAGGTGAGAGCTGGAGTGTGGCAGCCATGCCGGCACCATGGGGGAGTCGGTGGCCGACTCGTTCCAACGAGCTGAGTGGGGTGAGGAGGGGAGGTGCAAGAAGCTGGTGCCTTGATGCCCTTGCTAGGGCCCCCGGGGGCTATTTTACTTCCTGGCTCCGTGTGTGTGATTTAACCCACTTTCTCCTTATTATCAAAGCTGTTTTGATTAGAGGTTGTGTTATTTGTTCCTGAAGCCTGTATTGGCTTTGCCAACGTATTAGTTTCCTGGCGCTGCTGTAACAAGTACCACGGACTGGGGGATTAAACGACGGACGTTTTGTTTGCACGGTTCTGGGAGATATACAGGTGTCCAGGACTGGCTCCTCTGAGGCCTCTTTCCCTGGCTTGTGGACCATGTCTTCTCCCTCATCCTTACTTAGCCATTGCTTGAATCAAGTGGTTTCCTGACCTCCTCTTCTCAGGACACCAGCCATAATAGACCTCCTTTTACTTTAACAACTTTTTTTTTTTTAATGGTACTGGAGATTAAACCCAGGAGCATCTACCTCCAAACTACACCCCTAGCCCTAAGTTTTTTGTTTTTTTTTTTTTTTTGAAACAGGGTCTCACTAGGTTGATGAGAGTCTCACTACTTGCTGAGGCTGTCCTTGAACCTGTGATCCTCCTTCTCAGCCTCTCAAATTGTTAAGATTATAGGCATGCGCCACCACACCCTGCTTAATAACTTTTTTTGTGTGTGGTACTGGGGATGGAACCCAGGGCCATTTTACCTCTGAGTTATACCACCAGACCTATTTTATTTTTTAGTTGGAAACAGAGCCTTGCTTAGTTGCTGAGAACCTAAGTGGCTGAGGCTGGCTCAAACCTGTGATCCTCCTGTCTCAGCCTCCCAAGTACTGGGATTATAGACATGTGCCACCATGTCTGGCTTTAATAATGTTTTTAAAACCCCCATTCCCAAATATGACCAGAAGGGAAGGCACAGCTTTAACATGTGAACTTGGGGTGCACGATTCGACCCTGACACGCGCTGAGGGCAGGCTGATTTCCACCTACCAGGGAGCCCACAGGTGGGCAAGAGGCCTTGCTCATCTCTGCCCTGCAGCGATGCCCGTTCTGGCTGGGGGTCTGGGCGAAGCTCTGGGCTCTCCCTACAGGCCGCAGGATGTGTTGGCACCCAGCTTCGTGCCCTCAGAGCCTGCATCTGGGCACAAGAACTGGTCTTGCCTTGCCTGTCAGCTTCTATTTGTGGGGAAAATGTTCCCAAAGGCGTAGGACGACGGCCCCCTGACCGCTTTGAGCACACCCGGCCCGGCCCGGCCCTCCCGGGTCACGTCTGTCGGAGGCTGACTTCCTTGGCCAGCAGGGGCCCGCCCATCCTTTGTAGCGCTTGGCTGCTCTAGCTGAACAAAGTCAGGGCCCCGTTTGCAAGGACATGCCGAGCCATGAGCCCTGGGACCATCTTACCCTACGCTAGTCAGAGCTCTGGGCAGTGATTCAGGGAGGCAGCAGGTGGGAGAGGGGGAGGCTGGGAAGAGGAGGCTCCGCCAGCTGGTGCGGACAAAGCCAGACCCGAGGCTCAGCAAATAGCGGCAGGCCGCACATCCCCTCAGCCTATCACCACGGCAACCCATCCGAGGGAGGGACTCCCCATTGAGTTTTAACCCAAATTATATCCTCCTCGTCTGAAATCAGAGCCGCTGTGAAAAGAGGAACTCATTTTCACAACTTTAAGATGCTCTGGCTGCAAGTCAAAGGGAGGACGGGTGACGGGAAGGACAGACGCTCACACACACTGCTCTGCGACGGAACGGGCAAGCCCCGGTCGGTAGCTGGAACACAGCGGCAGGCAAGCCTTCCACGTTCTTTCAGGAACGAGGAGCCAGATTAGGATCTGGTGCTGGACGGTCTGGTTCCCGGGGGACACTCTGGTTGTGCTATGACCCCATTGGCCTCTGTCTTAGCCATTTTAAGGGTAATGGCTTCATGCCTCCTGGAGGGGGGGGGAGGAGAAAGGAGAGAGGGAGAGGGAGAGGGAGAGAGAGAGAGAGAGAGAGAGAGAGAGAGAGAGAGAGAGAGAGAGAGAGAAAGGAGGAGGAGTTCACCCTGTCAGAAATATGGATGAATGCACAGCAGAAAGATTTCTGATACTAACAAACAAAGAAAAAAAGAATCTCTGGAGGACCTTCCAGCAACCAGAAATCCGATCAGCCCAAGTTTACCCTTTAAGTCTCACTTTTAGTCCCTTTTTTATTTAGCTAACTTTCATTTGATGACTCCTTGGAAGTTTTTGTTCCAAGTTTCTTTTTTTAAAATTTTTTATTTTTATGTGGTTCTAGGGATTGAACTCAGGGGTGTTCTATCTCTGAAATACATCCTTAGCCTTATTTTATTTTTTTATTTTGGAACAAGGACTTAGTAAGTTACAAAGGGCCTCACTAAATTGCTGAGGCTGGCCATAAATCTGCAGTCCTTCTGTCTCGGCCTCCCAAATGCTGGGATTATAAGGGTGCACCACCACACCCAGCTTCCAAGTTTCTTGAGTGCTAAAATTCTTTTCTGTAAAATATTTGACAAAAAGCTGGACATGCTGGCACACACCTATAAACCCAGTACTTGGGAGGCTGAGACAGGATAGCAGGTTCAAGGCCAACCTCAACAACTCAGGAAGACTCTGTTTCAAAAACAAAAAATAAAAATGGTTGGGGTGTAGCTCAGAGGTAGAATGCCCCTGGGTTCAATACATACATATACATATACATATACATATACATATACATATACATATACATATACATGAAGTTGGGGGAGAGCACAGACCAGGCTGGTTAGCATCTAGTCTTTTCATGAAGTGCAGAGCAGGCTATTTCCGTGTTGGCTCTTGCCCATGGGGTCCGCCAGCGATCACGTGATCCAGGCACTCAGGGACGGCTCCAGCAGGCCCCAGGGAGCTGCACACCACTTGGAACGACAGCTGCACAGACGCTGCTGCGTACCCACGGCAGGCATCGTGTTCTTGACTACACGGCTGCAGCCCAAGATTGAAAAGCTGGTGTCTCCAGGACCCCACCAGGGAGCGGCGCCCAGCTCCCTCCTTGGATGGCTGCCGCCTGCTCTCCTGGCCGAAGGCATCTCACCTGGATGCTCCCGCATGCCAGGCCGGCTTCATGCGGCCACCTCCCTGGATACTCACCACGCCCCCACCAGTGAGTGCCCAGTCTGTGAGCTGCACACAGGCTGGGGAGGCCAAGCAATTTGCACAAAGCAGTCGGGGCTCACACAGGTCCGTGTGATAGCGTAGGACCTAGGGCTGGAAGAGGCAGAGATGCCGGGGAAGGAGGCAGAGATGATCCAGGAAGGTGAGGCTCAGGGGCATTTGCCTGAGGAGAGGAGGGAGAAGCAGCCACACTTGAACCAAAGCCCTGACTGGGAGGGAGAGGGCGGGCAGAACTCCTGAGCCCTCCAGCCTCTTCTGGAAAGAGGGCTCCTCAGCTCCAGCTGTGGGCACAGCGTCCTGGGGTGGCTCCAGCCCCCAGCCTCCAGAAAGTCCCTTCTTTAGGGAAGACCATCCAAACCGAGCAGATCCTTACCATTGCCTAATTCCAGATGAACTTGTTAAGGCATTTTTAGTGTAATGAAAACATTAGATCAATTCCTAGCAGGGGTGGTTGTCACTAAATCAATAGCCTGTGGGACCGTCACGCTGCGGGTTGACGTGCAAGATGGCAGAAGAGCTCTCTGCAGAGTGACTGGGGCGGGGCGCAGGCAGAAACCCGCTCTGCTGCCAGCCCCAAGCCCTGGGAAGAGAGGGGAGGGCCGGGACTCTCTGGGTGTAGCTGGGGGCCCCAGCAGGAGAGGAGGGCCATGGAGGCGACAGCTTGCTGAGGTACACCTGCCAGGTGGGCCGTTCCCGTGGAACAGGGCACTTGGGGTCTTCTGCAGAGCCAGAACCTCTAGTGCCCCCACACCACATTCCAGCTTGGCTTCCTCTCTAGGGAGTCACACAGACCGAAGGAAAGGGCGGTGACAGTGTGGCGGGAAAGAATCCCACCCATGAAGCTGCAGGTGAGCACCGGAGTCATCACAGGTGGGAGGCGGGGGGGCCTTCTGGGGACAGTGGCCAAAGGCCCCCGCCAGAAGGGCATGTCTAGGGATGCTCAATCTCCCAAAAGGAGATCTGTTACTAAGAGAATGAGAACAGGCCTGGGAAGACGGAAGCGAGTTTCCAACGCACCAGGGTACCGAGGAGACTTCCTGCTGAAACTACTCATATATGCACATGTATGTATATAGGTATGTATGCACACACACAGAATGCATACACGGCACCGCTCCACACACATACACTTTGCACACATGCTCACACATGTTCACACACAGCCGCTGGGACAGGATCAAGTTTGCCCCGGGACATGGCAGAAGCACAGAGCTCGGCAGGGCAGATGGGAGTCTGGGTGAGCCAGGGGACCCCAGTCTCGTGAACCCCACGGGAACAGGTGGGTGAGGGTGTGAGAGTCTAAGCCGGAAGGGGCTGGAGGGGCAAGATGCCAGCGGCTAGCGGGTGACACACGCAGAACGCAGACGGGCCACTGAAGAGACCCCAGGACACTGAGGAGCCAGCAGTGTCTGGCCGTGAGACGGACGCGGAAAAAGAGCCAGCGTCCTAATACGTGTGTGAAGGAGATAACACGAAGGAGGAAAAGATGGCGCCGACACGAGCAGGACCAAGGAGCCAGAAACAAAACCCACCATTCCAGGGCAGTGCAGTCACTGCGTGTGACACGGGGTGGACACCCGTGGTCTGCACAGGCCCAGCCCCAGACAGGAGCCCTGACGTGAGACGTGGGCTCTGAGTGGTAAGCGCGCACCGGCGTAGGGTGACCGACCAACAGATGGACCGAGGGGGGGAGGGGGTGGGGAGCTGCACATGTGTGAACTCTGCCCCGCCACTCAAGTTTGATGTGAACCTGAAACTGCTCTGAAAGATAGAGCATTTCAAAGGAGAAAACAGGCCGAGCATGGCGGCGCACACTCGTAATCCTAGTACTTGGGTGGCTGAGACTGGAGGATCACAGGTTGGAGGACAGCCTCAGCAAGTAGTGAGACTCTCATCAACCTAGTAAGACCCTGTTTCAAACTAAAAATAAAAATAAAATAGGACTGGGGTGTGGCTTGGAAGTAGAATGCCCCTGGGCTCAATTCCCAGTACCACAAGAAAAATAAAAATAAAAAAGAAAAGGAAACAACAGGCTACTTTTCTACTTCTGAGAATAGACTATTCCAGACTTTTTCTTGGAATGTACCCCTTTATCACAGCCTTTTCTCAATCTGTACCCCCATTTTCCTAAGTAAACTTCTTGTATTCCTCTAAAATAAAAAGGAAAAGAACATGCAGGACCTGAATCAAGAAAACTTTTAACTTTACTGGGAGATGGTGAAAAGATTAAAATAACTTGTGCATGGATAGGAAGACTAAACATTGGGAAGATATAAATTCTCTGTAAACTAATCTGTGTGCACAACAAGATCACAGTCACACTAATAACGGGATTTTTTAATAGTCTTTTGAAACATAAAAGTTAATAAACACACACATATACATACATTTTATTTTTATTTTGAAACAGTCTCGCTAGGTTGATGAGAGTCTCACTACTTGCTGAGACTGTCCTCAAACCTGTGATCCTCCTGTCTCAGCCTCCCAAGTTCTGGGATTACAGGTGTGCACCACCATGCCCAGCTTCCCAAAACTATTTTAAAAGGTACTTTCAGCCAGGTGTGGTGACATGCGCTTGTAATTCCAGTACTTGGGAGGCTGAGACCGGAAGATCACAGGTTCATAGCCAGCCTCAGCTACATAGTAAGGCCCTCTGCAACTTAGTGAGACCTTGTTTCAAAATAAAGAATAGAGCCGGGCGTGGTGGCGCACGCTTGTAATCCCAGCATTCGGGAGGCTGAGACCGGAGGATCCGGGTTCGAGGCCAGCCTCAGCTACTTAGTGAGGCACTCCGCAACTTAGTGAGACCCGGTTTCAAAATAAAGAGTAAAAAATAGGGCTTGGGGTGTAGCTCGAAGGTAGAACACCTCTGAGTTCAATCCCTAGTACCGCAAAAAAAAAAAAAAAAGAATAAAAATAGGGCTGGGGGTGTAGCTTGGAGGTAGAATGCCCTTGGGTTCAATCCCCAGTACTGCACTTGAAAGGATTGCAGTTTCGAAGCCAGCACATGGTAACTTAGTGAGAGCCTATTTCAAAATAAAAAAAGGGCTGGCTCAGTGATTGAACACCCCTGGGTTCAAGAAAAAGTAATCTTTAAGTGGACTAAGTCTTTAAAAACATAAGATGAAACCAAAATGTCATAAAGAAAAACGCTAACAAGTTATAGTACATTAAAAATTTATAAAGAAAATTACCATTGATGAGTTCAGAAGATAAATAAAAAATTGTAATGCTTCCATAAGCTACTCTATTTTTGTCCAGAAGGCTCTTATAAAACATTAAGGAAGAGCCGGGCGTGGTGGCGCACGCTTGTAATCCCAGCATTCGGGAAGCTGAGACCGGAGGATCCGGGTTCGCGGCCAGCCTCAGCTACCTAGTGAGGCACTCCGCAACTTAGTGAGACTTGGTTTCAAAATAAAGAATAAAAAATAGGGCTGGGGGTGTAGCTCGGAGGTAGTTCAATCCCCAGTACCGCAAAAAAAAAAAAAAAAAAAAAAAAAAAAAAAAAAAAACATTAAGGAAAAAATAACAGCCTGGTAGAGAAATGAGAAAGGAAAAGCTATTCTTAGAATAAGAAATAATAGCCGGGCGTGGTGGCGCATGCTTGTAATTCCAGCATTTGGGAGGCTGAGACCTGAGGATCTGGGTTTGAGGCCAGCCTCAGCTACCTAGTGAGGCACTCAACAACTTGGTGAGACCCTGTTTCCAAATAAAGAATAAAAAATAGGGCTGGGGGTATAGCTCGGAGGTAGAATGCCCCTGAGTTCAATCCCAGTACCGCAAAAAAAAAAAAAAAAAAAAAAAAAAAAAAAAAAAAAAAAAAAAAAAAAAAAAAAAAAAAAAAAAAAAAAAAAAAAAAAAAAAAAAAAAAAAATAAGAAGTAGTCATTAGCTGGGTGAAAATATATCTAATCTTACTCATAATTTAAGAAGTGAAAATGAAATTAAACCACTATTTTCACCTGGATTGGCAAGGATTTAAAATACATAAAGTCAACTAAGGATTATGCAGATGGTCATATACTGAATTCTAGATAGTAAACTGCTACTGAGCTTGAAAAATCCCCAAAAACTGTTGAGAAAAGATCTCCAATACCCTGTTAGTGAAATATACAAGTTAAAGAATTCTAAACCAGGCATGATGGTTCATGCCTGTAATCCCAGTACTTGGGGGGCTGAGATAGGAGGATCACAGTTTCCAGGACAGGCTTAGCAATTTAGCAAGGTCTTCAGCAATTTAGCAAGACTCTGTTTCAAAAAATGAAAAAATAGCGGGGCGTGGTGGCACCCACCTGTAATCCCAGTACTTGGGAGACTGAGAAAGGAGGATTGCAGGTTTGAGATCAGCCTCAGCAACGCAGTGAGACTCCGCAACCTAGCGAGACCCTGCTTCAAAACAAAACAAAACAAAATTTAACAAGGGCTGACTCAGAGGTAGAATGCCTCTGAGTTTCATTCCTAGTATCATAAGTAAATAAATAAAATAGGACTGGAGTGTAGTTCAAAGGTAGGACACTCCTGGGTTCAATTCTCAGTAAAACACACACACACACACACACACACACCATAGAGTACTATGTATAGTATGCAATTAAAAAGAAAGGAAAACTTATTTCATAGCTTACTAGTAGGAGAATGACTACTATCTATCAAACAAAACAAAACAACTGGGCATGATGGCACACGCCCGTAATCCCAATATTTGGGAGACTGAGACAGGAGGATCACAGTTTTGAGGTCAGCCTCAGTAACCTCATGAGGCCCTCGGCAACTGAAAAGTGAGACTGTTTCAAAATTTAAAACATGAAAAAAATAGGGCTGAGGGTGAGGCTCAGAGGCAGAATGCCCCTGGGCTCAATCTCCAGTACCAAAGGAAAAAAAAAAAGTCTAGAAAATAACACGTATTGGTGAGGATGTGCGGAAATCAGAGCGTGGGGGCAGGGCCCGGCTGCGGGCTGCAGGTGGCCTCCGGCCAGGCTCATGTGGAGGTCGGTAGCAGCTCGCGGAGGCTCCGGGAGGTCTTGCAGCCCTGGCATTCCTACAAGCCCTCTGAGCACCCTATCATCCGTGCATCCATTGGATGAGCGCCATCAGGAGCCCCAGCACAGCATGAGTGTGGAGGGAGGTCCCTGGATCCCAGGGAGAGGGTGGGCCCAGGTGGGCTGTGCATTTGCATCTGAGCAGGAGCTTTGGGAGCACAGAGACGGCAGGCACTGGGTCAGGGCAGGACAAATTGGGGTGAGTTTTGGGTAGGGCTCCCTCTGCTCAGGGGAGCCTGCTGATGGCAGGTGCCGGCAGGTGGGGACCAACTGTCAGGGGCTCCGAGGGAAAGGCTCGGCTGCCGGGTGTGGTGGTGCAAGCTTGTCATCCCAGTACTTGGGAGGCTGAGACCAGAGGATCCAGGTTCACAGCCAGCCTCTGCTACTTAGCGAGGCCCTCCGCAACTTAGTGAGACCTCTTTCAAAACAAAGAATAAAAAAATAGGACTGGGGGTGTTAGCCTGGAAATGCCCCTGGATTCAATCCCCAGTACCACAAAAAAAAAAAAAAAAAAAAAAAAAGCTTTGCTGATAGCACGAGAAGGAAGAGCCCCAAGGCACCCCTCCACCCCGGCCAACCCCCTCCCTGCCAGCTTCCAGAGGGACCCGTGGTTCCAACAGTCCCCAGGGTTCATGTGTCCACACCAGGCCCCTGCACCTGCTCCAGTCTGTCCCCCTCCTGGTCCCCGAGGAGCCAGCACCCTCGGAAAGCCAGCCCTTGGCTTCCCAACGGCCATTCCATGGGGACCTCGAGCATGCAGAGCAGCTGGCGGAGGGCCGCACCAAGACCCCAGGCTCAGCCAGGCCCGCAGCCAGCCGGAAGTCCTGGATGCTCCCGTGTCCCCGGCTTGCCTCTTCTTCAGTTACAGTCCCCTACTACAGCCGGGTGATCCCAAGGACGCTCCTTCTCAGCCCCGGTCACCCCTCCCGACTCCCCGACTCTTCGATGGCTCTTGTTAAGGATGCCCTCGCTCACTGGGGATTGAAAAGCCTGTTTTGCCTCTGGCCTGAGCAGCTGGGCCACCTGGCAATGAATGCCGTAAGTCCCAAGGGCGGATACCTCCAGAGCACCTGAGCGCAGGTCTTTAAATGAACCCTAACCGACCGCGGGGGCCCTGTACCAGCGCATGAAGAGGCCGTCAGGACGCCCAGGGGCTGCCCTGTGCCCGCCCTGACCCCCACAGCTCAACCAGAGCCCAAGTCCACTCCAAATAAGGCTCGGAGTGGCGACATGACCCCAGGTCCCCTAGCTGGAACAGGCAGAGGCAGGGGTGGAGTCCAGAGAGATGCCGAGAAACAGCTGCCAGCCAGTTCTGGGCAACCCCACCATCGGATGCTGAGCGGGGACCACGAGGGGCTCTCCTCCTCTGGGTACCCAGGGACCAAGGCGGCAGGGGAAGGGGCTGGGGGGGGGCAGGGCGCACTCACCTCCGCAGAGCACGTAGGGCTCCTGGGCACTGAGGGCCTGCGTGGGCCCCAGCAGCAGGGGGAACAGGACCAGCAGGGCCACGGGCAGCAGCACTGGCTCCATGTCCTTCCCAGGTGCCTGCACCTCGGCCGCACACCTGCCAGGAAATGGTATGCAGAGTCCCCGAGCCAGCTGCTGCCGCCTGGAGACACGCCCAGGCCCGCCCCTCAGGTGCAGCCTGGGCCCTTCCAGGTGTATGAGAGCTGGCCCTGCCCCTGCCCCTGACCCAGCGCCCCATTCCCCAAACCCCAACCACTTTCCACCCCTTCATACCAGTCTCAGGGTCTCCCAACTGTCCCTGGAACCCCCTCACCTCCACCCCAGCCCCCGCCCCGTGCACCTGCCCCAGTTCCTACCGTCACCTGCGGCGGGACCCGGCTCCGGGTGGGCAGCAGCCTCACAGGCCGGTCACTGCCCAGCCCCACGCCTGCTCGGCTTCAC
>PVLC010014045.1:0-40586 GCA_004027655.1 Graphiurus murinus | reverse complement strand
ACAACTGGTTAATTTTTGCCTTGTTTACAAGATGTTTGAATAATTTTGACTTTCTTCTTTTTTCTCTCATGAAATTTTGGGGTGTCTTTTTTGTCATTAATTTATTTCTCAACTAATACCAAATTAGAATAATCCTATTTGCCTATTCTGGGTATATGATGGAAGACAAGGTCCCTACCATCAAAGAGAACTTGGCATTGTGGGGGACAAAGGGAATGGACAACATGGAAGGTGCTCTGGTGTGAGGGGTGTGGGTGGGTAGAGGACACGATGGCAGTGTAGGTCTAACTGGTGTGTCTATTGGATACTAAGGTATGGGGGATATCTCCAAATAAAGAGATTATAAACCTTGGAAACAGGATGAATGAGAGTTACCAGATTACCTGGAATGTTGTATATCAAGCCCTAGAGACAGAAGAACTTGGTACTTGCAACTTGGTTGGTTTAGAGAGCAAAGGAAAAGGAGAAAAAATGAGGTTCGAAAAGAAAATTAATGGCCATATCTGAAAAGGTGTTATAAAGCAGATTAGGTATTTAGTTTATTCTCAGAGAGAATTTTAGTACAATTCTGAGGAATTATTTAAGGGGAAAGGAAATATTGACTTGCATAATTCAAGCAATTTAATAACAAATTTATTTAGAAAAATTTGGTAACAGCTATTACATATATCCATGTATCATGTATCTCCATTTGTATGTATGTGTGTACACATATCGGTCTTACACATATTCATAAATGAAGCTACTATAGTTTACAAGAATTAAAAAGAATAACTCAACAATATTTTTATCTATATGACAGAGTAATACAATCAATATACTTAATTAGCTGACCTTACTAAAGGTAGGGTCATCTTAATTAGCTGACCTTACAAAAATTAGATTGTGGTGTATAATTGGTAGCATGAAGAATTTTGAATTCTTTCCCCTCTTGACTATCTTATGAGTTATTAAGTAGGGAGTACTTCATTTAGCATTGTTGTATGCATAGAATCCTAGGAGACACCATAAGTCATACAAAAGGGTGAATAAATGAACGGAAAGTCCATCTCTGCAACCCGATTGGAGCAAGATGAAAACCCCTTACTTTCCTTTTTCTGCCATCCTCATCTCACACACACTTGCTCTCTGTGGTCAACCCAGTCATCTGGTGACGAGGCCCACGGTGGACTGCAATCTGCACTGAGTACCAGGGATACAGCACTGATCACGACTATTCCACACCTTCCCACTCAAATGATGTATTGCATACATGAGTTCATTTTTGCTAATTTCTAAAAGACATCTTTAGGATGTATAATTACAATGCACTAATAAAAGTATGTATATATGGATAAATATGTATTTCACATCTATATTTAGAATATATATGTTGGAATATATATGGAATATATATAGAATATATATATATGTATAAAAATAAAAAAGAAAAGGTTAGAACAGAATGCAAGTAGCTCAAGGTCAGAGGATTCCCTGTGGACTGCAGTTTTCTGAGTTGCCCCTATTATTCTGTGTCACAAATGAGCAGTGGCTGCACCAATGTACAATTAAGAATTCATCTACTATCCAGATGTGTATGTAGCCATATGGTCAAGAGGAATTCTTTAATTGGTAAGATGGCACACACCTGTAACCCCAGTGCTTAGGATTAATTCAAGGCCAAAGCATTGTAGCTTAACTAGACTCTGTCTCAAATTAGAAAAAATAATATATATGTACTTTAAAAATATGTATACACACACACACACACGAACATGGCTAGAGGTGTTGTAGCTCCTCAGTAAATTGTCTCCTGGGTTCAATTTAAAAAAAAGAAGGATTCTTTGTATTTTTTAGAAAGTCCAACTCAGTGACTTCCATGTAGGGATATTTTACCAAAGCCCACTGAGCAAGGTAGTGAATCAAATTCTGAATGAGAGTTAACATTTATGCATTTATACCCAAATAGCTCTTAAATGGATGGGTAAAAGTTAATACCGAAAATAAAACCACTCATGCTTTGGTTTGCATCAAAAGACATTCTGGCGGATATTTTCTTGGAGCCGAGTCCCTTACTTTGGTTTTGAGATTACTTATAAGTAAATATTCAGTTTGAGAGAGCATAGCATCATCGCAGCTGCATCAAGGCGTACCTCATACCAGTCTCACAATTCATCTTCCCAGCATCCTGATGAAGGGCTAAGTAGCCAAATGAGTTAATCCTGATAGTCATAGCCAAAGCATGTCGGTATCTTTGCCTGACAGAAAGCACACTAACAAACTAGATAATAAACAAACTGAAAGATTTTGGCTCCTATACGTTCCACAAATCTACTGTTAATCTTGTTAGCATTTTAATAGTTTTCCCCTGCCAAACGGGCTTGGATAATTACCCATGATTTTGCTGTCAGTTCCATTTCTGCAAATGCCAGTCTCATTTGCTGTTTGATTATTTATTCATTGATGGAAAGTATTTAAGTTCCCTTGGGAAGGGTATAACATTGGCAGTAAAGATAACAATAACAAAAATAATTATAATAACTGAAGCTACATTAATATGGATAATATTGTGTCAAAAATGAACTGGAATAAAAATATAATCAACATATCGCTTTCCAAGAAACTTGGGGAACCATGTCTTTTTCTGAGAGTAAATACACAACTAGGCAACAGGAGGGGATACAATGATATAAGCTTATATTGAAATAGGATGACACACCCTTTAAAGTAGAGAACATGTCAGAGGCCTGTCTACCTAAAACGGCCCTCCATTCAACACTTCTCTTGGGATCCACTAAAGGCTTCCTCAGTGCTCCATAGTGAATAATTTATTGCCTGGACTTCCCCTCCCAGTCAGTGTGAGAGTGGAAAGGTCTTTGAAAGTTTACTGGTTTGTGCAGCAAGACAAATGCACAGTGAATAAAACACATGTAAGGTACCAGCAGGTGAGGGACTGCCTTCGGACTGGCCAATAGAAACATAATGAAGGCCACATACACAAGTTTTAATTTTCTAGTAGACATATTAGAAACTTACAAAAAGTGAAACTAATTTTAATTTTAAAATAAAAAATTAATCCAAAATATCCAAGAGATTCTTATTTCAACATGGAATCAATATAAAAATTACTGATATTTCCCAATCTTTTTCCCAGACAGTGTTTCAACTTTCTTCTCTCGTACTTTATCATGCATCTTTACTGTAACTAACCATGATCCAAGTGTTCATCATTTGGAAAGTGTAGCTATAACCTGCATTTGCCCTAAGATATTATTGGCTTGTTGAACTTGTGCAAATTTGTGCAAATTATACTTTATTTCCAGGGATTATGTGTAAAGAAGTAAATGGAAACAATTTCTGAATGAGGGGCTAAGGAAGTAGGTCAGTGATAAAAACATGCTTAAGAATTATGAGGACCTGGCTTCAATACTACTACCACCACTACTAGTACTACTACAACTAAAAATAATGTAACAACAGCAATATCTCAATGGATCATTTATTTTAAAATTAATCTTCCTTTTTACCTATGCCTAATGTGAGAAAGGGAGAAGGATTAAAAGTGATGGCATAAAATATCTAAAGGATATAGTCACACAGCAACACATTTTGAAGAGTATAAAATCTTACACAAGCACAGACAGTACAAAATGTTTATAGCATTTCAAACTACCTAATGAAAATTTATGAGTCACTTGGTATTGATAAATCATAAATTTGTACTCTCAATAAATGTAAAAATATAAGATAGAACTCTAAATAATTGAATTTCCTTAATGTGCCTGGAAATTTTCTACAAGTTTTGACGTACATTGAAATTGCTAAAGTATATTTACTATCAGACAATATGTCATCTTGTTCCACTCTACAAGGTTATCACTATATTGTTCACAGGAAATCACAACCTGGCACTGATACGAATAGATTTTATGTCCAAATAATTCTATGGTAATATTGGCTTTGGCTTGCCATAGCTACTTCTCATAACTCAGTGAGGGTTAATCATTTTATCTCTAGTCTCACTTTGGATATGTAGAGAAAGAAAATATCCATACATACTATTCTTTCTTAGACCTTCTAGTTTACTTGTATCAGAAAGATGTTGCTTTGGGTTTAGATATAAAAGTACTACAATTCTGCAGTGGAATTCACATAAGAGAAGTCTGCTGCTCTCTCTGTGAAATGATGTCTGGATTTTGCTACTTCCAGACCTCACTGCTTCAACATGTATAGTCACTTAATTCATATTTCCATTTATATTAATGTAAAATAGAATATGGAATGGCAGGTAAATAGAAATATATTTCTTGTAAAATGTAGTTTCAATAAAATTGGGAAAATTTTTGATATTTCCTCCAAAAATTAGTAAGCAAGTATTGATATTATTTTGACAATTTTTATTTATTTATTTATTTTATATACTTTTATTGATACATTATAGTCTAGCTTCGGAAATAATTCTGCATTCAAAGAAGGCAAAATACATTATTATTGTTTAAATATTTGATTGATATTACTATAGCCAAACTTGTGTGTGTGTGTGTGTGTGTGTGTGGTACTGGAGATTGAACCCAGGGGCATTCTACCTCTGAGCTACACCTCTGGTCCTATTTTTTATTCTTTATTTTGAAACAGGGTCTCAATAAGTTGTGGAGGGTCTCACTAGGTAGCTGAGGCTGGTCGTGAACCTGGATCCTCCTATCTCAGCCTCCCAAGTACTGGGATTACAAGCGTGCAGTGCCACACCTGGCTCTATAGCTGAACTTCTTAAATGTCACTAAAATGTATAAGAGTTGTAGTTTATACATATATTAATATCTATTGTGGCATCCAATTAAATCTTTTAAATTATTATGTATATAAACTGATGCTCATTTTTTAGATATTGGAAGCAATATTTTACTCTCTTCAGTTAGTACTGAGTTCTATTAATGTTTATTGAAATTTATTTGTATTATTTAATTAATATTTATTTAACCTTTGCTTTCATATATGTGTATACATTGGTTACATTTATAATATAATCACTACCAACCTCACCATCCCAGTGATTAATCCATGACAGCTACAAAATGAGATCCTCTGAAGAATATTCTGCTCTATGTGATAGTTTCTGGAAAGAACGAACAGGATGTGATCTCTCTCACTGAGACCACCTCTAATCACAGTGCTTTTATCATAGTTAAAAAGGGCATCAACTTCCAATATTATAAATTATAAAAGACTAAATTTACTTTTGACTTTATCTTCAACATAGCTAAAAGAATAGTCATTAATATCTTAAAAGTATCTTCTTGACTAAGTTGCTCTAGGCAGATAGATAAAAAAGAGAAATGAACCCTTGTCTCAGGTAAGAAAGCTCAACAACTGAGTCCATAAAGGCAGGTTCTATTTGTTATACTTTAATTAGTGCATTGCAATTATACATCATAGTGAGGTCTAATGTGATAAAAACATACACATACACAGCTCTCTGTGTACTCCCCACTGTATTTCACCCCACTACTTCTTCTCCCTCTTTATACATGATAACAAAACTGGTAGTAATAACTTTATATATTGTCAAAGCATTATTTGAATTACTTCTTTCCTGATACTCCTATTTCCCTTCTCTTCCACCCTCTTCAATCCCTTCCACTTTCTATTGGTTCTTCTATGTGTTTATCTAGTCCATTATTTTCCTGTTTTCCCTCTAAGCTTCCACATATGAGAGAAAACATACAACCTTTGACTTTCTGAGACTGGTTGCTCTCACTTAGCATATTTTCTAGTTCCATCCATTTTCCTGCAAATGACAGAATTTTGTTCTTCTTTACAGCTGAGCAGAATTCCATTATATGTATATTACACATTTTCATTCTTCTGTTGGATATTTGGGTTTGTTTCATGAGTTGGCTATTATAAATTGTGCTGTTCTAAACCTAGTAGAAAGCAATTCAATGTTTATGCTTAAAGAAATGAAAATTATTAGAGGAAATTAATTGTTAGATGATTTGATTTAGACATTATGCAATGTATATCTGTATCAAAATATGGCATTTTATCCCACAAATACATCAACTATACATATATCATTATAGTATTCTAACTTTAATTCTTTTGGAAAGATATGGAGGAGTGGTATAACTGGGTCAAAGGTATCTTCTAAAGAATGTTACTCTTGTGAAGGAAAGAGTCTGACTCTGGGGAAGGACTGCCTGAAAATAAACCTTTTCAGGAAGTAAAACAATGAAAAGAGTTTCCTGCTTTCCTTTTAATCAGCTCCCCAAAGAAGAGCAGGAATATTTAAACAAAGTATTTTATATTTTTTAGTACTTGTGAGAAGAAAGTAAATTTTAAGTAAGTGCTACAACAACTGTTATGATTATAATAATTATATTCACTCATGTATCTCAGCTGTGTAAAATAAAATAAAAACTACTCAGAAGTTTGTGTATAGCTGAAATTATTATAGTGACAATTTCTCCTCTTTTCCAGCCATAACAATAAGAGGAGTTACTTGCCATAGCAAAAGGTTCTAAATATACTTACGTTGATCATCACACTTTATTTTTTCTTGTTTTTTATTGGGAAATGTTAACAATATTTGTAAGCACAGATTTTCTGTAGATACTAGGAATCAAATAACATAATCAAAGTCTATAGTTGTAAGACAATTATAAGAGATTAATGACTATCCCCTTGGCATTGTTTTAGTTATTATTTATTTAGCTATTACCTATCTGTATCTTTATTATATACCTACACATATGCACACACACACACATATATACATGTATATATGCACATATAGAGGAAGAAAAAGAAAGATAAATATGTAGATAGATGATAGACAATGCACCTTTTTTTCTAGTAGTAGAGAGTTGACAGATGTTTCTCAAGAAAGAATATGTAATTTATTGAAAGAGGGCAATTAAAAAATATTTTCTCATATGTATTGAACAGCTATGTGCAACCTCATCATAGCCTAGTACTTCACAAAATAAATATTCAATAAGTCTTTGTTACATTAACATAGGGACATATCAAAGGTTAGAATGACCTATATTTCATCTCAGTATTCATTCAACTGGCATAAATTTAGTTACTGGCTGCAGTGAGAAGTACAAACAGTTGTGAATTAGACACAGTATCAAGAAGACTGAATCTAAACATACATGAGATTAATATAAAACCACGTCTAAGGAACACTGAAATTTTATAAAGAAAAACACACAAATAGTAGCTTGTAGTTTAAAAATTCTGGTCAACCTTTAATCTTAAATTGATCAAGAAAATTCATCCATTAAGAAAAGAATGAAAATATGTCATTCACAACAACATACCTAGAACTGGAGATCATTATGTTAAGTGAAACAAACCAGCACATAAAGTTGATCTAACAGAAATTAAGGGGGTAAAGGTGGTTACCAGAGACTAGAGAGAGTAGTGAGGAGGGAGAGTTGGGAAAAGGTTGATCAATGATTACAAAGAGTTAGGGCAAGAAGTTCTGATGTGCTGCTGCACAACAGGATGAATACAGACAATAATAATGCACTGCATATTTCAAAAACCTAGAAGAAAGCAATTTCAATATTTATGCTTAAAGAAATGAAAGTTATTAGAGGAAATTAATTATTAGATTATTTTATTTAAACATTACACAATGTATATCTGTATCAAAATATGGCACTTTATCCTACAAATACATCAACTTTTTATGTATAAATCACAAAAATACAATTAAAATAAAAACAGTTTTTTCAAGGCTTAAAATTATTTAAAAACAAGTTTGGAAAATGAAGTGACTATAGATACTGAGATTAATAGTTATAGATTAAGCATATTTATTTCATATGTTCTGAAACTTGGAGAAAAAGTGTGGAAAGAAGGCTGATGAAGTAAATAGAACTTCAATTAAAAGTCTTTCAAAAATTAGGTCAAAGAAAGAATATGATGAAAGTTGCCACTAGTTATAGAAAATGAATACTTTCAACAATTATGAAACCAAGGTCACGTATAAATGGGTGTATGCTGCATAATCCATTATCCATTAAACTTTTCTCTATGTTTAGGGACTAACATGATTAAATGTTGGGTAAAAAATAAACAAGTCTATGTTTTATTTTATTTACCATTCCTGAACATCAAAAAGTTATGAACAGGAAATTGCATATGGACATGGGCTTCTTAGTCATTCAAGCCCACAGATTCGGTTCTGCATTTGGTTGGGGTTTCTGGATGGACTCCCTGCCTGAAGAAGGCTCTGCTTCATGGTTAAGCTGGACCACTGGCTAGAGACTCAAGCTAGGGAGAACTACTGACCATCCTCCCCATCCTGAGACCAGGGCACTGGGTCAACTCCAGGGGTTGGCAGATTTATTGATTGTGCTCTGCTTGGGCCATAAGACTGGCAGGGATGTGGTACCTCTTACCAAATCAGCTTGTCACCATGAGCCCCATCTCCTCTCTTCCTTTTTAGATGACTGCAAGTGGAATAGCCCTGCTAATTTCCACAGTGCTCCCTATGAGGAGAGACATAAGTCGACTTTCTTGGATGTACTCCAAAACACTGGGGAATCTGGGTGTCCTGGTTGAGTTATCTTTTTAACACTAGGGAAAATAGAGGCCGGTGCAAACATTCTTGATGTGGTGATTTTTTTGTGATGAGGGGCAATGTGGTCAAAGTGAAACCATTCTTTTACCATCCTAATGAGGCTTTCTGTGCTTTTAGTGGTCCATGTGAGTGCTTCAGTCTTAACCTAGTGTTCTAGAATCTTCATAGAAGCATTCTTATCTGTAGATAGTTACCAGTTGGTATTTCTATAAGGGGACCTATAGGCAAGACTCCCTATTATGCAACTCTGCTGATATCACTCTCTAATGGTTACCTCTCAAAAAATGGCTTTGCTTACCTAAGCATTTGATAGAATGATAATTTAATCATATGCTTCTATTATTAAAATAAATCTACATGAATCCTTAACTTGTGTCCTATTTTTAAATTTGGGAAATTGAGGAAGATTAGTATAGAATTATTGGCCAAATAATACCACATAGAAATGAAGTAAGACAGGGTGTTAAATATTGCTTGAAAAAATGTAAAAAATTATGAATCTTTAGATGTAAGTCAAGTATAAAATTGGGGAGATGTTCTGTACCAAATATTATTATCAATATCATCTTATGAGAAAAGCTAATGTCTTAAATATAATTTTTATGAATTTTAAATGGCCATCTGGTGGGATTTATTAATCCAGAATTTGAATCTGAAAATAATTAAAAATCATCAAGAGCATAAGTAGGAATTCAATTGTTATAAAGAGAAATAAGAGGAAGTAGAAGGAAATCAAGATTACTTGTAGAGAGGGAAAAGTTTAAAAGTCTAATTCTTTTTTTATTGGTTTATTTTTATTTATTTATTATATAATAATTGGTGCAATGTAATCATACATCTTTGTTATGTACAAGATGATAAAGGCATATATGCACACATTTCTCATTTAACCCCTTCCCCAATTCCCACCCCACTCCCTCACCCTCCCTCCTTCTCAAGTTCAGTTTAGTGATTGACCATGATATATTTGTGAAAGTACATCATGTGCATTAGGGTACCCCCCTCTCCGTGTCCATCCCCTTTGGTTAAGTCAACTTCTTTGCTTATCGAGGGTCTCTCCTTTTTCATCTGGAGACCCTCTTATGCCCCATCTTCTCCCTAGCATCTGCATATTAGGGAGAACATATGCTTTTTTACTCTTTGTGACTGGCTAATCTCACTTAACATAATGTTTTCCAGTTGCATCCACTTCTCGGAAAATAACATGAGTTTGTTCTTCTTTATGGCTGAATAAAATTGCATTGTATACATATTCCATAGTTTTGTAATACATTCATCTGTCAATGGACATCTTGGCTCTTTCCCTAGTTTGGCAATTATGAATTGTGCAGCTATGAACATAGATACACACATGTTGGTCTGATAGTTTGGATTCCATTCTTTTGGGTAGATATCCAGAAGTGGTATTGCTGGATCATATGGTAGGTTAATTTCCATTCATCTGAGGATCCTCCATGCAGTGTTCCAAAGTGGTTGCACTAATTTGCAATCCCAACAACAATGTATTAGGGTTCCCACTTCTCCACACCCTCACCAGCATTTATTGTTGTTTGGGTTTTTTATGATTGCCATTCTGATTGGAGTTAGGTAAAAATCTCAAGGTAGTTTTGATTTGCATCTCTCTGATTGCTAATAATATAGAACATTTCCTCATACATTTATTGGCCATTTGTATTTCTTCTTTTGTGAGGTGTCTATTTAGATCCTTTGCCCATTTTTTGATTAGGCTATTTGTTTTCTTAGCTGTGAGTTTCTTGAGTTCTCTGTATATCCTAGATATTAGACCTCTATCAGAAGAGTAGCTGGCAAAAATTTTCTCCCACTCTGTGGGCTCTCTGTTGAGGTTCTTGATAGTTTCCTTTGCTGCACAGAAGCTCTTCAGTTTAATGCAATCCCATGTCTTGATCTTTGTTTGAGTTGCTTGTGCTTTTGGGGTGTTGTTGAGAAAGTTTTTACCTGTGCCTATGTGTTAAAGTGTGAGTCCTATGCCCTCCTCAAGTAACTGCAAGATCTCTGGTCTAACTTTCAGGTCTTTGATCCACCCAGTTGCCCTTTATTGTATGCATATGGTTATTTACATTTGTAATACTCTATATACAAATTCCCTTAGGGATTTCTTTTTTTTTTTTTTTTTGGCGGTACTGGGGATTGAACTCGGGAGCATTCTACCTCCAAGCTATACCCCCAGCCCTATTTTTTATTCTTTATTTTGAAACCGAGTCTCACTAAGTTGCGGAGTGCCTCACTAGGTAGCTGAGGCTGGCCGCGAACCCGGATTCTCCGGTCTCAGCCTCCCGAATGCTGGGATTACAAGCGTGCGCCACCACGCCCAGCTCCCTATCAATTTTTAAGAGAGAGTTTTTCTGGGTATGAGAATCTTGGCTGCAACTTATTTTCTTTCAGAGGTTGGAATATGTTCTCCTAGTCCCTCCTGGCTTTCATGACTTGATTTGGGAGGTCTGGAGTGATTCTAATTGGTTTGCCTCTAAATATCCCTTGGACTTTTACTTTTGTTGCCTTTAGAATTCTCTCCTTAGCCTCTACATTAGTCAACTTGATCATTATGTGGCGTGGTGAACTCACTCTTCTTTGGTCTTGTCTTGAGGGAATTCTGTCTGTTTCCTGTACCTGTGTGTCAACTTCTCTTTCTATGTTTGGAAAATTCTCTGATATTACTTCTTTGTAAAGATTGTTTATTCCATAAGATTCAACTTCTAATCCCTCTTCTATGCCTATTATTCTTAGGTTAGCTCTTTTAAAATTGGCCCGATCTCATCAATGTCCAATTCATACTGTCAATTTTTTTTCTAATTATGTACTTTGGATTCATTTTTGGAATGGTCACCTTCTAAGAGTTATATTCTTCTATTTTCCATGTGGTCTAATCTACTGTTTATAGTTTGTATTGATGTCTTCACTTCAATTATTGCATCTTTCACTTCCTTCAATGCTTCTCTTTGGTTCCTGTTCAGCGTGTCAGATTCTTTGTTTATTTGTTCCTTTATTTCTTTCCAACTCTCCCTATATTCTTTCTGCAAATCGTGTATTGTTTCTAGTATTAAAGATCTGAATTGTTCTTCTGGTAATCTCTGCCATTCTGGGTTGGTGAGATCTTTTATTGAGGGGTTGTGGTGGCTCATTGTTTCTTTTCTATTTTTACTTCCCATGGTTCCCCTTTTCTTAAATTTATATCTTTGCTGCTCTTGCAAGTTTTCTCATCCAATCTCTGCAGTGGGGGTATAGAAGTGTCTGCTGGCATATACAGGGACAGGTTGTGTTCAGTGGTAAGGGTTGGATGAGAAATCACAGTGATGAATGCAAGAATAGGGTAAAGTAGAGGGTATGGTCCAGTGGAATAAGAGGTTAAGTGTGTTGAGGTGATATATTGTAAAATTAGAGATGATAGACATGTCGGGGGATTCTGGTAATCAATGTTGAGTTTTGAGTGTGGTAGTATGAGATGGTCTTGATATGAGACAGGGAAAAAAGGAAAAAGAAAACAGAGGAGGAAAAGTGTTGAGGAAAAGAATATAGATGGAAGAGAGGGAGGGAAGCTTGTAAAAGGGAAAAGGAGGCGATTCAAGAAACTAAGCAAGAAATAACAAAGCAACCAATCATCCAAACAAACATAAATAATCAAGGCAATACAAAATGAAAACAGAGTTAAAAACAAATAAATCATTACACAAAAAAAAATAATAAAAGAAAACAAAACAAAAAAAAACACAAAAAAACCCCAAACCAAAAAGCAACAACAAGAAACAAAAACAAAACTTTGCTATTTTGTAGGTACAGAGCTTAAATTTTTGAGTGTGTCTCTGGCATTCTTATTTGTTCTGTCAGTGTAGTCAGGGGGTTCTGCTGATGCCTCTCCGGCTGCAAGCTTGTGTCTTTGCACTCTCCGCAGGGTCTGTCTGTGTCTCTCTCTCTCTCTCTCTGCCTTTGCTGGTGGCGGGAGTGCAATCTATATGCCAGGCATTTTCCAGGGTGCCTGGAAGTTCTCTATGCCCTGTGTGCACTGGGTCCCTCCCGCACTTCTGCTCTATCCAATCGCTTGAAGGGCGGGTGACTGAGTCTGAGCTTTATATAGGGCCCTCCGCACCCTGGGGGTGCAATTTAGCTTACAGATCCCTGCCGCTCTGGTTCCAGTGGAATGTGTGATCTGGGTTGTCCCAGGTGTTCTTGATCACTGTCGATCCTGTGGGGTTATGCTCTCTGATTAAGGCATGGAATTCCATAGTCGATTACTCCGCTTCTGGTCATTGGATGCGCAGGAGGTCATTGGAGTTAATAGATGCTGCTCTTGGCAACTGGCAAAATGGTGGCTGGCAAGTTGGCGGCTAGCAAGATGGTGGCTGGCAAGACGGCACTGACAAGATGGCGGCTGTCAAAATGGTGGCCACTGGTTCACAGCGCATGCCCTGCCACTTGCCGGCTCTTTTGTTCTCCCTGGGTTCAGTTAAGCTGCTTTTGTTGCCTTATTCACTTTTTGTTGTTGTTGTTGTTGTTGTTGTTGCTATGCTTTTCTTTCCTTCCGGCTGCGTTTGCTTCCGTTTTGATTCAAGCTCTGTGGTGCAGTTGATTGCTGCTCTGGCTCTGGAGGGAGAGGTGACCTGGGGTGGTCCTGTGGGGCTTACGCTGGGTCATCCCACACATTCCGGTCTCTGTGGAAGGTGTAGGGGTCCACCGCCTGGTTAGGATGTGGAGTTCTGGAGTCGCTTACTCCATGCCTGGTTGCTGGGTCCGCGACAGTGTTAGTAGACCCCCATGTCATGCTGTGGATTAATGGCCACTGCCGCCCTCTGCAGCTTGGGGCTGCTCCCATGCATTTGGGCTCCTTTCCTCTCCGTGGTTGGCTTTCTGGGGTCTCTTTAGTTATAGTTCAAATTTCGCTTTTTTGGTTGCTTTTTATTTCTGTCAAGAAGCTGCTTTTATGGCAGATTTGATTCGAGCTCACAGCACCTAAGGAGAGGTGTTTCTCTCAAATGCCATCTTGAATCTCGACTTCTTAAAAGTCTAATTCTTTCAGAAGATTTTAAAATCTCAGATTTGAGGGCTTTTTTGTTTGTTTTTATGCAGAAACTAAGAACTGATTACAAGTAATAAAGGAAGGTAATAGTTAAAACTCATAAAGGGGTTGGGTAGATTCAGTAGCCGTTTGTACTCTAAGTGAAGACACCCCCTGCATTTGTAAATTAGAAATATAATTTTTAGGAAAAAAATAGTGAGTAAAGTGACACCTCTATTAAGAGTTCAGAAAGTGCAAGACAGCAAAAGATGGAAGAAAGAGTGGTCATGTTATTGAATTTTTACAATTCATTCAGTATTCTAAAATTTATAACAATCTTGAAATTTGCATACCTGGCTTTTTTATGGAGAAGTAAATAGTTATTCAGAGTATTTAAGTAAATTTCCCAAAGTTACATAGTCTAACTGTCCAATGTTCTTGTCCAGTGCAGTCATTCTAGAGTGTAGAGGAGCCAGGCACAGTGGCATGTTCTTGTAATCCCAGTATTTGGGAGGCTGACATAGGAGGATTGAGGTTTGAGGTCAGCCTCAGGAATATAGCAAGACCTTTTTTCAAAATAAAAAATGATAATGGCTGGGATTATAGATCAGAGGTAGAATTCCCCTTGGTTCAATCCCTAGTACCAACAAACACAAAGAATGTAGAGGAGAGATTTCTGGAGAGAAAAATATATTGTAGTTCAAGAAAATGGAAATAAAAGGACCTAAGAGTAGAAATTTTCAGGAATTTATGATTGCATTTTAGGTAAGAATATTTAATATTCCATTATATATTGTTGTTTGTAATTCCCTCCTGTTACTCTGAAACCAATATTTAGTAAAAATCCATTAAAAATGACTTTATGTTAGTGAAACTCTGGGGAAATGAAAGACTCTGAAAACTGTTCAGACTGGTTTGAAGAAATATTGAAAACCTTCAGCATCTTGAAAGACAGAAGTAATAATAGGTAGAAAGCAGGTCAGACTGCACTGCACAAGATGAGGTGATCCACTTGGAATCTCCTAAAATATTACATGAGACTTCCCATGGCAGGTGGCAAGAGGATCCAAAGCAGACAGGTGCAGTGTTACACACCTATAATCCCAGTCTTGGGAGGATCCCAGGTTCCAGGACAGCCTCGATAACTTAGCAAGAACCAGTTTCAAAATAAAAATAAAAAAGTACTGGGGATAGAGTGCCCCTGGGTTCAATCCCCAGCACCCCCCCCCCCAAAGAAGATTCAAGATACTCTTTTAGAACACTAAAGCAAAGAATGACTTCAGACAGCTGGAGGATACAGATCTTTGAGCTACAGGAGAAAAAGGTCTGTCCTAAGATAATTCTCAAACAGTGGTGCAAGTGAATTTCTGAAACACGGGATCAATTTTATGCCTACTTCTGGGCAGCAGCCCAGTTACTGAAGGGGCAGAGGCTATTTCTGATGACTTTTCATTTACTAGTCTGTAGAACTGAGATAATGAGAGAACTGCCTTTATGGCAAATATTAAATCTCATACATTTAAATTTTTTAGTCAGAAGTCCATAAATATTCCATAAAATTTTCACAATGTATTATTTTAGAGATGGATGCACACATGACAACACAGATGTAGAGTTCTATTGCTCCTCTGGCCAGAAAAGCCAAACTCTTAAAAATTCTGTCTATGAATATTTCTGAGTATTACTCACAGATGCCCTGAGGAAAATGAATTTCTTCTAGAAACCAGAAACTTTTCTGTAATATGCTTTTCGAAATCTATGACTGTTAAATAAACAGGAGAAATTACATAAAAATAAAAAGATCATTTAGCAAGAGAGTGGGTGTTTTTTACTGATGAAATCCATCTCTTTGGAACATTCCCAGTGCAAACAAACTTCTGATTATATTAATGACTCATCCAATAAAATTAATACACTCCTGTAAGACACATGAAGCTCAGGTCCAAAGAACAGATGGTTGACTGTATCTGCGGAAGTACACTGCCAACCCACAGATAAAGACCTAATGAAACTATTAAAATAAATTCATATATGAATCAAACATCTGCTTTTTATAGATAGTACAAGTAACAGAACAAAAATGGAATCAATTTTGTCTCAAAAATAATCATTGCATTATTTAAGTTTTCACCCTGACCAGATTCTTAAAGTAGGTCTTGTGTTTTTAAATAGGATATTCCTTTATTTTAAAAGTTTAAATAAATTAAAAGAATAAGAACAAATGGTGCCTGGGCGTGGTGGCACATGCTTGTAATCCCAGCATTTGGGAGGCTGAGACCGGAGGATCTGGGTAGAATGCCCCTGGGTTCAATCCCCAGTACTGCAAAAAAAAAAAAAAAAAAAAGAACAAATGTAATTATTCTTATCTATATATTTCTCAGGAATTTGCAGTACCCTTACCATCTACATTACCTATAATGTGGTAAGAGCTTTGTCTTCTTGTCATACTAAAAATGTTCCATCTCTAGCAAGGACTGGTAGTACACACCCATAATCACAATTTTGAGGAGACTGAAACAGGATGATTGTAGGTTTGAAACCAGCTTCAGCCACCTAGAAAGGCCCTCTGCAACTTAGTAAGATTAGTTATAATTTTATTTTCAAAATAAAAATTTAAAAAGGGCTGGGGGCATAGCTGAAAGGTAGAAGTCTCGGGTTCAATCCTCAATACCAATATAAATAAATTTGTAAATTAATATAAACAACAAATAAAAAGGGCTAGATATATAGCTCAGATGTAGAACACCCCTGGGTTTAATTACCAGTACCTTCCCAAATGCTCCATCTCTCACAGAATGTACTTTAACATTCTTCCTTCTGTTAGCTTACAACCACTGTTGTCTATCGGTGGATACCAAATCTGATCCATTTGGTCTCAGAGAAGTGGGTTTGTTTAAAAATTGAAAATTGATTCAAGAAAGATTTGTTTCCAAGGAAAAGATAAACATTTAGAGTAAATTATGCTTCCTCAGTCTTAACCTTTTTTTCACAAAGCTCTTTAAAATGTTTGTTAATTTATCACAATTTAATATGAAAAAAGAATTTCTCACTAAAAGCACTGTTGAATACAACCAAAATCGAATCATAGAATTTGTATACAAATGTGTTACCATTTTCTATGATAGATCAGAATTGGGAGAAAAATGTATATTAGAAATATTCATGACATTCATTTATTATTTGGTTATTTACATTAGGTGTGTTATTCAGGTCGCAAGACATCGGGGACCTCAATTCTGTCAAACTTTGAGGGTCATATATTAAAATGTATACTAGCAGTTTCCAATTAAAGTATCTTCTAGTACAGTTCAGATCAATCAGCATAATTCTAAGAACTTAACAAAAGCTTTTCAAATTTACTAATGACTCAAACGTAGCTAACTTTTTTCATACTTCTAGTAATTCAAAATAACAAAATAACATATGCAGTCTACCTATTAACCCAAAGACAACAATGTTTATTTAAAAAAAACTTTTCCAAGGATGTTGAATTCTCTTCAGCATTTTTCCAACCTGTCTCAAATTCACTAGGGTTAGTTTTATATATAATATTTTGGAAACAGCTTCAAGAGATGTTTAAATAATTTAAAAATTAAGGATAATTTACCTACCATGCATGGGCGATTGTTTTTTGTTCTATAGGAGAATGATAACTGCCTCAGAAAGCCTAAAAGCACAGGCAATAATATTCAGCATCAAAAATTTCCAAGGGTTATTTTGTTGAATCAACATCTCTCATTCTATTGGCTAAGCTTTTTAAAATATATATAATGTATATATATAATATATATATGATGTATATTATATATATATATATTACAAATTTATACAGAAACTGTGAGACCACCCCATAATAAAGGAATAAAGGGGACATGGAGATTAATTTTTATCCAGGTCTGCTCAAACATATTTTTTCTCAGAAATATGGGATAAATAAAGAAAAAAAAGCCTTTTTTTCTGTATACATAGTATGAACCTACACTAAGGGTGAAATTAAACAGGTAAGTTCTATGTAAACTTAATATTTAAGTAGCTTAAAATACAATCAGATTTACTTGAAATTGTACTGTTAATTATTTTTAAGATACCACAGTTTTATTTTCTGAAATTTTAAAGAAAGAAATTATATTTAGAATAATTTTGGAGTTATAATATGTTCCTATGTTCCTTTTAATTCAAATTAGGGATCTTCATATAGTGTGACTAATTTTGAAAAGCAATTATTTGGTTAATCTAAGTATCATATTCTTATTTTTATTTTTTTTTTAAATTGAGGGGCAAATGTGCATTTTGTATTTAATGAGAAACACACTTCCAAAATATTTTCCCATGCATTTTTAGTATGATTAAAATACTTATTCTAAATTCACAAACAATACAGTGAAAATAGTTATACTTAAAAATATTCATACACTACCCTATTAATGATCTGGAGAACTCTGGTAGATATAAAGAATATATATTTAAATAATTTAATTCCTAGAATCATAAGGTAAACTTTTGGTGATTCAGCCAGCTGGAAAAAATGAAAGCCAACTATTCAAGATTATAAATAATACTTCAGCTTCTCTTCTCTTTGTATCTTTGTGTTTGTCCAGTTAAAGCTTTACATAACTAACCAACCATACAAATAAGCAAAATGTGCATGACTAGCCTCAATAGGACAGTAATGAATAAAGTAAAGTATCAGTGAATGAATCTCTGGAGCTATTGTGAGGCTTATATAAGATAATGGATGTGGAAGCATTTAGAAACTGAAGCAGTCCATAAATGTAAGGTGTTATTATCATCATTTTATGCTTCTAACTGTACGTCAGAAAAATGGCAGCCAAATCTATTGTTAGGCAACATTAATAAAAGACAATGAGCATAAAACCCTAAAGCTGATTCACAGGTGTGGCTTTTGTACTTGAAACACTAAGCAAAATGAGCGATGCGGGGGGGGGAGGAGGGGGGCGGTGGCGGATGAAGTTAATTCTGATAAAATTCACAGGTATCCTAGAAACTCTCATTGAAAAAGAACATATGCCTTTATTTTATCCCAGTATAATGAAAAATTTTTTGTTGGTAAAAATAAAAGACATTTTAAAAATGTCTTTCTTAATGATTTCTTAAAGTTTAAAAAGAATCTAAGGAATCGGATATCTAGACTCTGGCCCTAGCTTTTCTTCTTTTTTACTATAAGGGTACTTATAAGGGTACTGTAAGGGTACTTCACCTCTCCAACCTCTATTTTGCATTGTAAATGTGCCTAAAGTGTTTATTTCACAAGGTTTGACAAAATAAAACATTTGTATCCCACCAATCCTGGTATGCAATGTGTATAATTATGAATGTTAAAAATAGTTTTTAAAAATGTCTCCTCTCCAACTTAGTGAGACTCGGTTTCAAAATAAAGAATAAAAAATGGGGCTGGGGGTATAGCTCGGAGGTAGAATGCCCCTGAGTTCAATCCCCAGTACCGCCAAAAAAAAAAAAAAAAAAAGAAAAAAAATGTCTCCTCTCCTTACTAGCCTGTAGGAATCAATGTTTCCTGAGCAGGTGTCCTCTAGTCTTCTTGGCTTATTATCTCCCATGTGCTCACACATGGGCTTGCCCCTGTACTGCGTTAGTACTTCTACTTCTGGAAGTCTTCCTGGGCATCTTGATTAGCAGCATTGTGAACATATCTGAAATGTCATGAGCCCCCAGTCATCACGCATGTTTTCTATGTTCTCCTGTTTGGGGCACTCTTCTTTTCCTCATAGCATATTTTCCATCTTTTGGTGATCTTCTGGGTACTCTAATATTTTTATTTTTACTAATATGAGTCTTCATTTTTCATTTTGATTAGCATATAATAATTACACATATACATGGGGTACAGAGAAATATTTCAATAAATAAATGCCATGTGTACTGATCAAATCAGGGTAATTAGCATTTCCATCTCCTTATCCTTCAAACTCATGTCTTCTAGTTCCTCATAAAATACACAGTAGTTTGTTGTGAATTGTAGCCACCCCGCTGTACTACAGAACACTTGAACTTACTACTCCTATCTAACTGTGTACTGTTTGATACCATATACCCAGTAGTGGAATACTACTATGATAGTTGTGATCACATATGTTAGATCTATATTTAGGTTTTTGAGAAACCTCCATACTGTTCTACATAATGCAATGTGTAAGTTCCTGTTCCCTTTTTTTTTTTTTTTTGCAACCTTACCTGCATTTGTTATTTACTTTTTTGATAATAACTTTTTACAGAGGTAAAATGACGTGTCATTCTGATTTTCATTTTCATTTTCCTGATGACTAGTGATGGTGAGTTGTTTTTTTTGTTGTTGTTGTTGTTTTTTACATACTTGTTTTGGCCATTCATATTTCTTCTTTTTGTATAGGGTGAGAGACAGGAATCAAGCCCAATTCTACTGCATATGGATATCCAGCTTCCTTAGGACCATTTATTGGAGAGGCTCTACATTCACTCTGATATTTATTTGTGTATTTTTCTTCTTAGTCTGGATGATCTTTCCACTTGTGAAAGTAGGGTTTTGAATTCTCCCACCATTATTATTGTGTTAGGGCCTGTCTCTTCCTTTAAATCTAATAATGTGTGACGTAAAATTGGGTGTTCCAGCATTAGGTGCATATATGTTTAAAATTATTATATTTTTGTGTTTTCATGGTAGTAGTTATATTTCTTTCATTTCTAGATATAGTACTTCCTTAAGCATCTTTTGTAAGACCAGTTTGGAAAAGATGGATTTTCTCACATTTTACTTGTCTTAAAAAGTCTTTTTTCCCTTTCCTTCTTGTATAATAGCTTTTCTTAGTATAGTATTCTTAGCTGGCAGGGTTGTTTTTTTGTTTGTTTGTTTAATCTTTTAGAACTTGAATACATCATCCCATTCCTATAAGATTTCTTCTGAGAAATCTGTTGTAAGTCTAGCGAGGTTCTTTTCAATGGAACTTGCTGGTTTATTCTTGCTATCTTTAGAATTTTTCCTTTGTCTTGAACTTTTAACAGTTTGACTAAATATGTTGTGGAGAGGGCCTTTTTTGTTAAATTTATTTAGGATCATGGGCCTCTGGGGCCTGAATATCTGTGTCTTTTCCAAGATAAGCTTTTAGCTATTCAGCTATTATTTCAAAGGATAGTATTTGTGTGTGTGTGTGTGTGTGTGTGTGTGTGTGTGTGTTACCTAGGATTGAATCTATGTGCACTCTACAACTGAGCTACTCCCCCAGCCCTTTTTTATTTTTATTTTGAAACTGTCTCTCGAAGTTGCCAAGGTTGACCTTGTATTTGTGATCCTCCTGTTTCAGCCTCCCAAGTATTGGCATTACAGTTATGCACCACTGTGTCCAGCTCGGTGAACAGGTTTACTCTTTTTCCTTCTCTTCACCTTTTATTTTTATTTTATTTTTTTGCAGTACTGGGAGTTGAACTCAGGGGCATTCTACCTCCGAGCTATACCCCCAGCCCTATTTTTTATTCTTTATTTTGAAACTGAGTCTCAATAAGTTGCAGAGTGCCTCACTAGGTAGCAGAGGCTGGTCGCGAACCCGAATCCTCCGGTCTCAGCCTCCCAAATGCTGGGATTACAAGTGTGCGCCACCACACCTTTTAAAACTCTTCACCTTTTAAAACTTCAAAATTGGAATATCCCCTTATTTAATGGTGTCATACAAATCATGAAGGCTTTCTTTGTTCTTTTTTTCCCTACTTTTTTTTGGTGTGTGTCTGACTGGGTTATTTCAGATGACATACATTTAACTTCAAACATTTTTTCTGATATTTGACATAGTCTTTATTTACTTTGCTTTGTTTTGTTTTGAAGTATTGAATACCAAAATCAGTGCCTCAGACATGCTAGGCAAGTACTCTACCAATGAGTCACAACCCCAGCCTTCCACTATATTTTTAAAAATTGATTTACTGATTTTTTTTAGTTCTGTTATGGTTTGGATTTAAAATATCATCCATAGTTCATGTGTAAAAGAGCGCATCCACATTCCAAGGCAGGGGATGACTGGACAAGATGGGTTGCTAGGGGCTTGGCCTCACAGACTATATATGATCCTGGCAGTCTCCACCCTCTCTCTTTGCTTCCCACCTCAGCCATGAGCTAAGAGTGGTTTTTCCTCCTCCCCGGGCCCTCTGTCCCTTACCACCATGGTTCCTGCCTTTGAACCAGCTGATTATGGACTAATCTCTGAAATCATGAGCCCTAAATAAGCCTTTCTTCCTCTAAGTTGTTCTTGTCAGGTATTCGGTCATAGAAATGGAGAAATCTGACTAAAACAAGTTCCAAGATCTCTGTTTGATTCTTTTTCAAGATCTCCATCTTTTTGCTAAATTTCTCATTCATATCATAAATTGCTTTCCTATTTTCATTGATTTGTCTGTATTCTCTTATGTATCATTGGGTTTACAACGAATCATTCTTTCAAATTCGTTTTCAGACATTTTTAAATTTCTTGTCCTTGGGGATCTGTTGTTAGTTACTGTGTTTGTTTGGAGGTATCCTATTACCTTGCTTCTTCATACTTCTTATATATCTGTGCTAACATTTGTTCATCAGTTGTCTCTGCTAATTCAACAAGGTAGCTTTCTTAGTAAAAGACTTTTTCCAGAAGATGTGTCTTAGTGTATCAGTTTGGTAGGCCATATTGGCTTTAGTGATAATCGATACACTCTCCCAATAGCTCCTACAGCTATAATGGATGACAATGGTTTAGGGTACAGTTCGTGTAGCAGGGGTGTCTGACAAGGAACTTATTTATCACTGCAGGCCACTGGGGGTGAGGACCCTCTAGTGGTTTGGGCACATGTGGCACACAGAGCAGAGTATGGATTTGGGATACCCACTGTGCGGCCACACTTGGCAAGTGCAGCTGTCCTTAAACATGCACAGCAGGAGTGCACCTGTCAGTTTCGTTGAGCTGCACAAGGGTGAGGCAACTCTAGTTGTCATTCAATCATTCTTACAAATTTATTTTCAAGCAGTATTCAATTTTTTTTCCTTGGGGGTCTCCTGCTAGAAACTCTGGGTAGGTAGGTGTTCTTCAACTTTCATGTCATGGGCCCAGAGGACCTCTGCAGCATGGAGCATATCTGGGGACCACGTGGGGATAGAGCTGCTATAGCATGGCTTGACAATGTGGCACAGCTTGTGCAGTGTGTGCCTATCAGTCTCAGCCAAGCCATGGAGAAGCAGAGCAGTTCCATTGGCCCAGCCAGGTAAGTAGTAGTGCATGGCAGTCAGGGTAGGGAACCATTGGATTCATCTCCATATTGTACCATGAAGCAGAAACCTGGGTGCTATATGAACTGGATTTTCCCTGGGGAGCAGAGCAATGGTGTACACTCCCTGGTCACTCTCTATCTGGCTGCAGGACCTACGAGGGCTGCAGGATTCCACAGCAACAAAGACTTCAGATGTTCACAGTGCCCATGTGAGCTGTTGCGGGACCTCATTTACCTTTCCTTCAACATGGGAAGTCTTTCCCAGGTTCAAACTGGTTTAGTTGGGATTGTGGAATATACAATGTAAAGTACTTTTGTTCTCTTCTCTACCAGGACATCCAGTCTCCATTGTGCCACAATTTTTCCATTTTATTAGCACTGTATTTCAGCGTTCTTTGACATATATTCTAGCTGAATAGTAAGTAACTGTTTGTTCTTCTTTTGTGATCTTTTTGTGGGCATAAACCATGTTCAATACCATGAGTTAAACATCTTGCCTGATTCTCCTTGTTTTCTTTTAGCTGAGGGTTTGTCATGGTTTCCCATTTGATATTATATGGGTAAGCATTTGCATTTGCATGTATGTAAATTAAAATATATTTGTCATTTAGACTCAGGAAAAGAGGCTGAATACTATCTTTAGTTTTTCTTTTTTTTTTTTTTTCACTCCTTTCTTTCAACTCGTCAGAATCATCTATTCAAACTCAAAATACACTCCAAGCTGGGCAGAGTGATGCATACCTGTCTTCCTAATACTCAGAAGGCAGAGACAATAGAATTGTAGGTTCAAGGCCACCCTCAGCACCTGAGTGAGACCCTTAGCAACTTAGCAAGACCCTGTTTTACAATAAAAAATTAAAAGGTCAGGGCTGTAGTTAGAGCACCTGTGGGTTCAAACTTCAGTACAAAAAAATTATACCCTAAGTTTTACAGCAACTTGTTATTTTCAGTATCTAATTCACTATCATATCTCATCTGAATTATTACAGTTGTCTCCCTCTTTCCATTATGGCTCTCCCAAATCTACTCTCAGTCCAGCAGGCACAGAGATCTTTACAAACCTTTATTCCTGTGCTAAAGCTTTCCAACGATTTCTCGTAACACTTAGAATAATAACATGAGAACTTATTATGAGTAGCAGAAGCCCCTATATAATACCACTCAGCCTTCAGTTCCCACAATCTCCCCCTCATACACTCTACTCCAATCATGTTAACCCTTTCGCTTTTCTGCAAACATGCCAAATTCCTCTCTGCCTTACTGCCTTTCCTTTAATGTTTCCTAAGTGAAACTCTCCAACTCCAGGTCCTCCTATGACTCCTCCTGCATCCTTCACTTACATCATCCTAACCATCATTCAGTACTCTCAGATCAATGTTAATAAGACATCCTACCCCACGCCATTCTTCCAACCTCCTACCTCATCTTATTTCCCCAAAGTCTTATTACCTGAAAATATATTATTTATTTTTCCTACATATTGTCTGTATTTTTAGAATAGAATCTTCTTTAGAGTAAGTACATTTCCTGTGTCCCTGATACCCATAGCACTTGATATATAGTATAATGAATGGATGCCAGGTAATTCTGCATAAGTATTATGTGAAATTGATATTATTCTTCTCATTTTATGACTATAGAATCAAGGCTAAGAAAGGTAAAGAAACATCCCTGGTATTATCTTGCTAGTTAGTGGTAAAGCCAGGATTAAAATCTGAGTACTTTCACTAAAGAGATGGTTCTGGTATCCAGAGACTCACAGTGGTACACTCCCTTCCAGACATCTCACAAACATCTTTGAGCTCTTGTCATTTGTGGCGTTCATGCCCATGAGTATTATCAAGAAAGAAAGAATGTATCTCTCAGCCCATGACATATGATACAAGATGAATATTGCCCTCTTTCTTATTCTCAATATTGTGCAGAACATTTTTCATGTACTTGTCTTTAGGGAATTACAGAATAAGTTCTAGATTTGATTAACTCATTAATCTTCACAGAATGTGGACAAAGTGAGAAAAATTAAGTATCCTTGTTTTACACCCAAAGAACTGAGAGCCTCTGAGATTATTAGGCATGGGCAAGCTCAAGGTCGGGAGCATGTTTGGAACAAGAACACACTAAGTTCTGTTTCTTTTCCTTTTAAACTATTCCCATATCTTTTTTAGAGTAGTTTTCATTTGATATAATGACATGCAATTTCAACCAGTAGCAAATATTCCACTTAAAAATAAACACCATGAGCCGGGCGTGGTGGCACATGCTTGTAATCCCAACATTTGGGAGGCTGAGACCGGAGGATCCGGGTTTGAGGCCAGCCCCAGCTACCTAGTGAGGCCCTCCACAATCTAGTGAGACCCTGTTTCAAATTAAAGAATAAAAAATAGTAGCTCGGAGGTAGAATGCCTCTGGTTCAATCCCCAGGATGGCAAAAACAACAACAACAAAGTTATATAAAATTATACACATGTAATATACAATGACTAGCAATAAATAAAGGTAATAACAAAATGATACCTGGATGTTTGGACTATCCACATTATATAAATGAATATTTTACAAGCCAAGCTGTACAGTTACTTATGGAACTTCTTAAAATTAATACTAACTTGCCAGCAAGTCATTAAACAGGATTTTTCTAGGGATTGAATTTAGGTTTAGATACTTTTAATTGCCACATATAGAACTAAAAGCCATTCCTAGGGTACAAAGTTCTAAACAAGCTGGCCAGCATTATTTGTATATGTTTTATAAAATGCATAATATTTTCTAGAACCCAAAATTAAGTTTAATGAAAGCTATTCACATGTTTTCAGAGAAAACCTTCAGAATAGGCATATTTTAATAATTTGATTTATGTAAAAATATTAAATGCCTGAGATGGTTCATTCCTGAAGCAAAAAATCACAGAAATCTCTGTCTAAATAACAGACTCGCAATTATAGGTCAGATTGTATTCTCCAAAGAAAAATATGATCTTTGTTTTATGTCTGCCAGATTAAACATTTTCCATAATACCTCCTGCTACTATTTCAATTAGAAGAGTCCTTCTCAAATCAACTCTCTCATTCCCAACATTTCAAACATCTTTAGTCAAGTAGAAGACTTTTTTTGTTTAAAAAGGAGAGAAAAAATCCCAATGACTAAGGAAGAAAGAGAAAAAAGATGTCAAGTATTGTTCGCATGTATACCACTATTATTCTGAACTATACTATGATGTGAGACTATAGTGTACCACTACAAGTATTTTATAAAAATTATGATTTCAAAACTTCTAAATACTTACATAATTATAAGTAAATCATCTAGATTATTTAAAAATCCCCAAAATGTAAATAATGGGAAAAAATATTCATTTTTTAAAAAGATGGTAAATAATTATAATTATGCAGAAAAAAACAGAATGTAGTAAAGAATAATCACCGACTAATAACTAAAGTCTGTGCAACTGGATCACACAGCTGGATATTAGATATAGTTTGGATATGAACTCGAGATAATTCTAAGAAAATTCATGATGTTTTCAAATTTTAAATTAGGATATAAAAATCAGACTCAAATATAGAGGCATTGGACTAAAATTACAGAATTACCAACTTTTTTTTTTCAGGAATTTAATAAGATCTGCCTGATCTCTCCGCTGTCTTCCATGCATCTTTATTTACTCAGGTGGTACCCAAGACAACAATGACAAAAATGAACAGTGGCTGGCTCCTCAGTCTGTAAAATATATGACTAATAGAGGATTAAATGGAGTGGTCTGACTGGATAGTTTTTTTTTTTTTTTTTACTACTGGGTTTTAGTTAGACAGAATAATGGGTTTCATTGTGGCATAATCACACAAGCAAATAACATTCTTAACTAGACTTATTTAGTATTTGTATCATGCCTACTATGTGCAAGACATGAAAAGACATAACATTTTGTTTTTATTAATCATCTTACTTCAATTCTTGTTAATTCTCATCATGCTTTTGGTTTTTGTAACTTCTAATGCTTTTCAATATCACTAGGCTCACCCTAACTTGTCTTACATTTTAAGACCGTATAGCTGTGTTCCTAAAACATGTTTTTTTCTAATTGAATGAAAATTAATTGGGGAGATAAATAAAATTAAAAAGTCAAACACATCTTCTCCATCTCTCATTCATTTGAAAATGCTTCTGTAAGGCACTGTGAGAATCTCACTGAATCTAGTAATCTCAGAACTGTTAAAAGATGCAGAAAGCTAGAGAGAAGAGATGGTGGCACTGATAAATGAGAGTGGAATTAGTTAACAATTGTTCAAGCCCAAGACAGATTGGAGAAGTTAATGATTTTGAAATACATTCAGGGCTCCATTAGGATGCAGTGTCAATTCTGTCTGCTAATCACACTATTCATATAAGTATCACCTTTTGCTCATCCATAGAGATGTTTTGCTTTATGTCTCAGTAGAGTGAATTCTGTGACTAAAAAATTGCAAACATTATTTTATTGAGTCATATTTCAGGGAAAAAAGTAAAACTAACATTGATAATTTTTTCAGTAAATGTCTCCAGCTAATCAGTTAGTCATCCCTAACTGATGGCTAAGTTTAGATTAGATACCAATAATTGAAGTAAAATTGACACAGCCTTAAAATTTGCATAAGGAATACTGATGAGGTGTCTTAAACTAATTTTCTTCTCTACCTATGAAGCAGCTATTATCCATTCCCTCCATCAGAGTATAAGCCTCAAAGAACCAAAATATGACCCAGGAAGAATAAAGTTTGAAAATGCCTGACCTTGGCTCATTCACTAGCAGACAAAATAGGAAATGAAAAGTACACTTGAAGGTAAATATTAAATATCAACAATATAAAATAATAAGATAGCTATTTATTCATCTAATAAAAAAACTATGAGTTCTATAATCAGAAGGTTTAATTACATGTAATTACTTCACCTCAGTTTTTTTAAGGAACATATAGGAAGCACCAACTTTGTGAAATTTATGCATAGAAAATAAATTTTGTGAATGGCCTTTAATAATTCTTTGCTTTTATAGAAAAACAAGTCAATTGAAAACAAAACAGGAAAATTCAATCTCATCACTATAATAAATTAAAAATTTTATTCTTCTAATTTTTCTTCCAATCCCTTTGAAGTTGCAGTCATTCTCATACATACTTGTAACATTATTCTTTATAAAAATATATGAAATTAATGATCTTTATAAATTCAGTTAAATTGATGTAACATTGTTTATATAACCATTTCTTAATGTTCAGTCATTTACTATTTTTGTACTGTTTTGGACAAAGCTGACTTTTTAATTTTAAAATTGCCTTACTCCATTGTTCTATGTTCCAAGAAAAAATACTAGTAATGTTAATATACTGCCATAAAATCATGATTAATATAGAGTAATGTATTCACAACAGAATGCCTGGATAGGTTTAACTATAAAAACTGCTTCATAATGTATTTTTTAAAAAGTTTTAAGTTATCTTCTGAATTAAATTATGCATTTTTTAACAGTGAAACACCAGAGATTGTGAACATTTGATGAAAATTAAACAAGCAGTTTTATTTTATGTAAAGCAGACTGTATTTCAAATACTAAAAATAATTTATATCTAAACAGCATTTGAAAAGTCACATAAGTACTTATACTTTCAATTGCAACAATATAGAAGGTCGCAATAGGGATCTTTTATTTCATGAAGTTCTTTGTTTCTGCCTGTATTTCTTACATTCTCCCATTTAATAAGCGGGTGATAAGCTTCTAATAAGCATCAAGGCTGGGTCCTCCCTGTCTTTTTACTCATCTGATATTCTCCATTATCTACCCATTTCTTTAATTCAAAGATGTGTTTGTTCCTCATAATTTTAAAAAATAATGTTGGATATTGTAGTTTTTTAAAAAACAAATTTAACATGTACATTAGTTTAATGTAATCAATCATATCATTTAAGTCAAAATAGCTTTTTATTCTTCTTTATTAGATAAAATAATATCTAGTAGGAAATTGGAAGTTTAAATTTACTTGATACCAAAATCTTTAATATAAATTTTATTACAAACCAAAAATCTGTATAATATCGAAACATATAATTATACTATATCATTTGTAGAAGTTTAAATAACTTATTTTAATAGCGAGGCACCAGAGACTGACATGCAATTCAGTAAGGTAGAGTAGGCCAAGATACAAGAAGCCCTGGGTTTAATCCCAGCACTGCAAAAATAATAAATAAATATTTAAGAAGGGCACCCTAATGCATATGATTCATAAACATATCAAAGTCATTCACTAAGTTAAACACAAAACGGAAAGAGGAGGGAGGGAATGGGGTAGAAATTGGGGAAGGGCTAAATGAGTGATGTGTGCATGTATGCCTCTACCATCCTGTACCTCATAAAGATGTATGATTACAATGCACCAGTAAATAAAAGAAAAAAGAAGGACATTACCAAAATATACATATATATTATTTTATATTCAAGTGATATTTCAAATTGTTTTAAATTGAGAGTATTTTTTCAATTACTTGCTGCTTCCTATCTTATTCAGTGTAAAGTTACCTCCCTTTTTATTTTTTTTTTACACAAACCAATATTTAACATTAGGAAGAAAACAAATAACACAGTAGCACAAAGTTAGTGCCATAAACACAATTTTGGAAGAGTGGAAGCAGTCTAGGTCTTCTCTTCCCTAGAAAAGTGAAGCATTTCACAAGGAAAGGCAGAGAAAATATTGGTGCAAGTGATGAAAGCCAGAGTTCAGTAAGAAGATAATTCAGGGGACTGGAAAGGACTACATGGCCAGGAGAGAGTCCCTGCCCTCACCAGGCCTGCTTCATCAACCGTCTTCATAGGAATCTCAAGAACTGACACAGAACCCAGAGCTTGAGGGGCCACTGATGGTACACTTGCTATTGCTAGGGACAAGGAGCTGTTGTAGGCTTGTTTATGGCCTAGAGGTAAGACCTCCTGGCTTGTAACTGTCCATCAGTAGTGGCTCCTCATCTCAGCTCCATTTTAATTAATCTGCAGTATTTGTTTTTTCTATGACTCAAGACACTCATAGTCCAGTTTTGTTATTGTTTTGTTTTGTTTGACTTTTAGAAGTGAACCCAGGAGGATTCTACCTTCAAGCTACGGTCTCAGCCCTTCTTAGTTTTCATTTTGAAATGGTATGTGTGTGGGTGAGGGCTGGGGGAGGAATCTTGCGAAGTTGCTGAGGCTGGCCTCAGCTTGTGATCCTCCTGTCTCAGCCTCCAAAGTACTGGGATTATAGGCATGGGATACCATGCCTAGCTTCATAATACTACTAGATGAGAATAGCGCCCTGGAGGTTCCAGAAAGGATTAGGACTTATGGGAGAGGCAACCTCCCTGTGCCAAAGAGGACAGAACAAACCCATCTCCCCAGAGCCAGGGAAGAGAAGCAGCAGGGCCCTTCATAGTAATACAGAAGCATAGGTGGCCTCTGAGGGAGAAACAAAAAAGGTTTTTTTTGGGGGGGTCTTAAATCTAGTCTTCTGCATTTTTCCTCTCTATCTTCTCTCTTTGCACTGCTCCACTCCTTTAGCTGGCAGCACACAGTCAGAACCATTAAAATCAATTTTTTCTCCTAATATTCCAAGATATCTATATAATGGTAATCAACATGGAAAAAACACAAATTATCATTTTAAATTCCTCGGGGCTAGACTTCTGAAATATACATCAACCAAGTGGTGAGGATATTAATTCAGCAAAACACTGACTTTCAAGAAAGGGAGATAATGATGGCACTCTGCATCAGCTAATATATTTTTTTTTGCGGTACTGGGGATTGAACTCAGGGGCATTCTACCTCCGAGCTACATCTCCAGTCCTATTTTTTATTCTCTATTTTGAAACCGAGTCTCACTAAGTTGCAGAGTGCCTCACTAGGTAGCTGAGGCTGGCTGCGAACCCGGATCCTCCAGTCTCAGCCTCCCGAATGCTGGGATTACAAGCGTGCGCCACCACGCCTGGCTATCAGCTAATATTTTTCACTAGACCAGGTGTGGTGGTCCACAACTGTAATCCTAGTACTTGAGAGGATCACAGGTTCGTGGCCAGCCTTAGCAACTTAGTGAAGCCCTCCATAACATAGTGAGACTCTGTTTTAAAATAAAAAATAAAAGAGGGCTGAGGGTGTAGTTCAGAGGCCGAATGCCCCTGGGTTCCATTCCTAGTACCACAATAAACAATAAATAAATAAATAAATTAATTAATTAAGTGAAAAAGCTCAAGTATTCACTAAAAATTACCATCTTACATTCAAATCCTCCACAGTGAAAAGATAAAAACAATTCTAAAATTAGTCAACTCATTGTTTTGTTTTGTCTGTCGAAGAGAAGAAAGCTTTATTCTTTTGCATTTCAGAAAATCTGTTAACCACCATGCAGAGGCTGGGTGAAAAGAATTTTCTGTAAGTACTTGGAACTTCTATTTCAAGACCTAACGCTTATGCTTTATGCTGGCAAATAAAAGAATATCCATTTTATATTTAACATATTACTATTGTGAAAATCTTGAACAACTGAACTTTAATAAAGAAATATGTAAATTAGAACTGAAATACTTTATAGTTTTTGTTTCATTTTGTTGGGTTCTTTGTATAGGTGCAGTATAAGTATACATTTGTGAGACTCATTGTGATATAATCATACATACATGTGACATAATTTGGTCAACTTCATTTCCATTATTTCTGCTTTCCCTTTCCTTCTCCCTCCTACTAGGCCCCATTCTCCCCTCCACTGGTCCCCTTTCTATTTTAGGAACTGAAATACTTTTCATTGCATAATTTTAATTTATTTTACTCAAAAAATGCAACAAACATATAATTATAGAGAGAAGTATATTTCTCGGCCTAAATGGCCAGACTCTTTTCCGTCTCTCACACATATGCACATATTCTTGCACAAATCCACACAGAGTGATGGATGTTGTAGAGGACAAGAATTAGTCTAGGCACTGGGGCTACTGCAAACAACCTAAACAAAATCCCTGCTACCAGAGATATTACATATTTTTAAGTAAACAATTGCTCATGGAGGTTTGTGTATATATTAAACAAACAATAAATTTTAAGAATGACAATAAAGGGAGATAGTTCCTTCAGTGAAGTAAATTTCTTTAAATTGACATATTTAAATCAATAATACAATTATAATTGAGCACATATTTAATGTTGTGCATAATCATGGTTCTAATTAAACTATTTAAATTTTCCTTCAACGCATGTATTCTGCATACTGTTTACTATTCACCATAATTAGCACACATGTACATTGACACATTGTGTTATGTGGGTTCCTGATTTTATTTCCCACCAGTTATGGTTGCAACATCCTCCATAACTACATAGGTGACTTGGGAGCACTCATTCTGAACTCTGCTGTGAATGCAGAAGCCATATGTAATGGGCTATGACTTTCATTATCTGGCATCAGTAATAAGAGACATAGTGGGAGAAAGACCTCTAGATCCCCAATTTTGTGATTAATTAAAGACAAGATAAGAAAAAAGGAAAAAGGAAGAGAAAGAGAGAGGAAGACAGCACAATGGCACTACATGCCTGTCTACTCCATTCCCTCCAATGAGTGAATGGAAGCTTACCTTTGGGTCATATACATGACTTCCAAGAGAAGTTTCCTTAGCTGTAAGCTGCTCCCACTCCTGTTTGATGGGATGCAAAGTTCCTTCAGTGCAAGGATGGATATGTAAATAAGAGCAACAATATGGTAGTAAGGCTGGAGCTAGTGATGTTTATTGTGGAACCATGAGCCCAAATAAACCTTTTCTCCTCTAATCCTCTAAGTTGTTCGCATCAGGCATTTTTACCACAGTGACACACACACACACACACACACACACACACACACACACACACACACCAAAAAGCTAATCAAGACAGTTTAACCTTTATTTTGCCATGAAATTATGACGACTGGCACCACCAGCTGAGTGTGACCAAAGGAGAATAGATGAGGAGAGTGGTAAAGATGTCTTGGTATTATTTTACAATTTGAAGTTCTAGTTTCTTCCAGATTGAATAAAAAAGAATCATCTTTTTCTCACTATCAACTTTTTTAGGGAAGAGAAAACACTCTTTTTAAATCAAGATGAATTAGAGTTTTCCTTGATACAAGCACAACCTTCCCTTTAGGTCTCATCAGTAGAGCTATTAGATGCCAAAGGATAGTACAATTAGCAAAGTGTGATAAACACTCTTCCTCCTCAGAACTGTTTCATCAGGTGCCTTTATGACAGGAATTGTAATGAGAGCCCTGGACCCCTAGCAGAGACTGAGGTAATGATTCATCAACTCATGTAGCCTTTATAGTCTAATATCATAAATTGTAGACTATCTTGGCCAAGTTTTAATTACAACAGGTCATGTTAAATTAATCAATGTTCTCAATCCTAAGCAGACACAGAGCTAAGGTACCATTTAGAAATATTATTTCTAGTCTCATTCATTTGGGTCCATTACACTCTTATAAGTTGCTAATAAAATTTCTTAATATTAGAATTGTTTGTGTTGGATGTTTGGAGGATTTATTTTAATAGTATGATGAAAAAGAGTCTTGTCACTTCATTATTTTCAGTGTAAGTCAATATTATAAATACACTGTATTCATTTATTTCTTCTGTGTCCTTGTCCAGTAGGACACCTCTTATTTCCATATTACTGTCAATTGCCTCTATTATCCAAAAGCAAGACATCTATCAGAAGAAAGTGCTAATATTCCCACTGGCTTTAAAAAATTAGTTACACATATGGATCGTCTATATTAATGGGCTTCAATATGGTATTTTCACACATTCATACAGCATGCACTGATCAAATCCAGCCTCCCTTTGCCCGCTCTTCCCTTCCTTCCCTATTCACTCTTTCCAATCTCTACTAATCACTAGTCTACCTTCAAGTCCATATTTTTTTAGTTTCCCCATGTGATGGTTCATTTAGATTGTCAACTTAATTGGACTGAGAGATGCCTAAGAATAAGAAGCTTTGGGATGTGTTGATGAGATGATTGACATGTGGAACAGCAAATTGAGGGAGAAGCCCTGTCCTGAGTGTCAGTGGTACTGTCTGGTAGGCTGGGGGCCCAGATGGAGCAAAGAGAGGCAGGCAGGAGGAAGTGGTATGAAGGCAAGCTTGATTCTTCCGGAGCAGGTATGCTCCTACTGTTGCTCTCGCCTGTGGACATGACTCCAGCTCCTTCACTCTTCCAACATGGATTCTCACCAGCCTTTTTCTATGGAGTTGCCAGATCTTTCCATCTTGAATTGAAACAGCACCATCAAGCTCTCCTTTTCTGAGGCCCTACCTTGAACTGAACAGCTGCTATTCCTCCGGCTCTCTATCATGCAGACAGTCACTTCTGGATAGCACAGATTCTGAGTTGGATCCATCCCATTTTATAATATACATACCCTGTAGGTTCATTTCATCTAAAGGACCTTAACTAATATACCACATATGAGAAAGAATATGTGATACTTGCCTTTCTGTGCTTAGTTTATTTCACTAAACATAATGTCCTCCAATTCAATCTACTTATCTGCAAATTGAAGGATTTTATTCTTCAAGACCAAATAATACTCCACATAAGCATATATACCACATCTTCTTTATCCATTTATCTATTGATGGGTATGAGGCTGATCTCATATCTTAGGTATTGAGAATAGTGCCACGTTAAACATGGGCATACAGGTATATCTTTGGTATGCTGATTTAATTCCCTTTGGATATATACTCACAGGTAGAATAGCTGAATCATACTCTCATTATTTTAAAAATAGATTTTCAAATCTGTTTATATTTTTTGAGGAATCTCTATAATGGCTGAATTAATTTACATTCTCACTAAGAGTGTATGAGTTCCTTTTTCTCTGTATCCTCACCAGCATTCAGTACTTTTTTATAATAGCCATTTTAATTGGCTTGAAATGGTATCTCATGGTACTTTTAACTTGCATTTTCCTGATGACTAATGATATTGGGCATTTTCTCATGTATTTGTTGGTCATTTGTGTATCTTCTTTTGAGAATTGTCTACTAAGATAATTTCCCCAGTTTCTAAATTGGTTACTTGTTTGCTATTGTTGTTATATATTTGCTTATTTTACTTGTTATATATTCCAGATATTAACCCTTTGTCAGATGAATAATTGGGAAATATTTTTTACCATTCTATAGGTTTTCTCTTTACTCTGTTGATTGCTTCCTTTGTTGAGCAAAAGTTTTTTGGGGGGTTGGGTAGGGCCTGGAGATTGAACGCAGGGGCATTCTCACTCCAAGCTACATCCCCAACCCTTTTTATTTTTTATTTTGAAACACGATCTTGCTAAGTTGCTTAGGGTCTCACTAAGTTATCGAGTTATCCCAAGTACTAGGTTTATAGGCATACCCCACCATGCCCAACTACTGTGTAGAAGTTTTTTAGTTTGGTGTAACCCCATTTGTTAATTTGTTTGTTTGTTTTTGTGGTTTTGAGGTCCTATCTAGAAGATCATTTTCTACAATGTATTTCCTTTGTTTTTCTCTAGTACTTTCAGAGTTTCAGGCCTTAAATTTAGGTCTTTTTTCCATCTTGGGTTGATTTTTATAAAGATAGGGGTTAAGTTTTATTCTTCAGAATGACCCATTGTGTGTGTGTGTGTGCGTGTGTGTTACAGAGGATTAAACTTAAGTTTGCTCTATCACTGAGCTACACCTCCAGCTCTTTATTTTTTATTGTGAAATGAGAGTCTCACTACCTCAGTCTCCAAATACTGGGATTAAAGGTGCGTGCCACCACATGGGGCCCCACTGACTCTTGATAAAGGATTTCCCTTCTTTGGTTTCTCTTTATAATTGATAACTCAACTTGTCTGTCTTTCAAAGTTAAATTTTAGTCAGTCTGGGTTCAGATAACAGAAATACAAGGATAATGACTAGCCAGCCAAATGTTGCCTTTATCAATTAGAAAAGTAGATGGTCCCCAACATAATGTGAACTCCAAATCCTGAAAAGACCCCTTTCCTAAAATTCTCCCTATTTATGAAACTCCTTTCACTGGTCACTACACTTCATGGATTTTGAAGCTGAAAAACTCTCAGATCCCATATTTCTGCATTTCTATGCTTCAAGACCTCCCAAAATCTCAGATTTCAACATTTCAGATATTTGTTCAAAAAGTTTTTTCTTTGCTTGTTTATTACTTTCCTTTTGCAAAATAACCACAGTGTATGTAAAATAATAAAGAAGCCTTCTGACTAATTCAAATTTTACTTCCTGTGCAGCTTTCTGTGCTATTCAACAACCCCCCCCCCCAAAAAAAAACATAGTGTCTCTACTCCCCTCTCAACCTAATAGGATAAACTGCCCTTCATTCAGTAGTCCCAAAGCTGTTGTACAGTACTTCTATTATGGCACTAGAATAAAGTTGTCTCTACCACTAGATTATTATGACTGTCCTTACCATTTTACCACATGTGTTGAAAATGAAAATATGAGAGAATGTACATCTACTCATTCTTTGGGACTGACTGTACTCACTTAGTATAATATTCTTTAGTTCCATCCATTTTCGTGCAAATGGTATGGTTCTGTTCTTTATGGTTGAGTAAAATTCCATCTTGTGTATATACAAAGTTTTGAGATCCATTCATTCATTGATGGATATGTTGGCTGGTTCCATAATTTGGCTATTGTAAATTGTGCTGCTATGAACATGGATATGCAAGAATGATTATAATATTCTGATTTCATTTCCTTTGGGAAGATGCCCAGGAGCTGGGTCATATAGAAGCTAGAGAGATATTTGGAAATAAGGGCAACACCAGATAGATAAGCAGAGACTTCAGGGAAGTGACTGAGGGGGATTAGAAAAGGGGAGAGGATGAAGTCATAAATAATGCAATAGTAAAAATAATGCTGTAACTGTTTACAAAGTTTCCAGTTTCAATCTCAAAGTTTCCAGTTTCAATCTTGTGGGGTGAGAGTGAGGTGGGGACTGGTGGGGAGAACAAGAAGAGTTGTGCGCATGTATTTTTCTGACACTCTGTACTCCAATATGATGTAAAATTACAATGCACCCAATAAAAGAAAAAAAAATGAAAAGACCCCTGGGGGAAAGCAACCATTGCCACATTAATGTAAATTTGTTTTATGAGTGGGTGTTCCGAGCAGATTTAGATTGTGGAAAACAACCAAGGTTGAGCTCAGTCATTACAAGAAAGTTTACTGAAGTTGTGACCAAGACAAGTTCTTTATTCATTAACACTTCATGTAAACTTCATACAACTTATGATATTTTATCTTAGGGTGGAAAGATGATAGAGAGAGATTAGTACAACTTGGAATGCTATTTGGGCAGTCCATTTATCATGGAGCTCAATTAGCTGTGGCAGGGTCTCGGGTCCAGGCCAGTGGTGAGTCTGGTTTGGGTTTTCATGCCTAACCTTAAACAGTGCTCAATCAGAACCAAAGGTGATGACTTGCTGGATGATTACCAGCAATGCTGGGTGGGTCAGTGCTCAGCCTCATTATTGGTAGCTAGCATGGCAAGGTGGCAGGGATCCTTGGCAGAAAAAGCTGCAGGTTTTTGGTCTCAGGTACTGACAGTTACAGTCCTAAGGTTGCTAGGGACTTGGTGTGGTTGTCAAGGTATTTCTGGTCAGCAGGTGTTGCACCTGTGCATTGCCTATTACTCCAGGGTTTTCACCTTGTACCTGGTGCATGTGTGTTGCCCCTAACACCTTGGGTGTTTGTGCCATGCCTGTGTGTACTATAAGAGTTACACTTGCCACTGCACATCATGTGCCAGGTGTGCTTTGGGAGGTAAGTCCCTCTTTGGCTTTAATGGAACTGCAATTTTTAAAATATTTGTTCCATACAGTGTATGGTGGAATGAAGAGGAGAAAAATGGAAAGTTTATGTGCAATTTAGGAAGTTGATCTGTATCCTGGATTTAAAGGTTCAGAACAACTAGAGGTCCATTTATCTCTCATTCATTCTTAATTTTAAATAATTTTTATCTCTCATTGAAAAGAGGTATCTATCAATAGACAACAGGCAACAGGTAAAACTTACATGCTAAAGGGTCTTCCCTGCAGATGAGAGGCCTGGAGGGGAAAAACTGTGAGAACAAGTCAACTGTTTTGAAACCTTTATTAAGATTGTGAATTCAAAAAAAAAAAAGATTGTGAATTCAATGGGATTCCTTTTCAGATAACTTTGGCACTATTTGGGTACTATTTAACATTTACAAAATTATCCATAAAATTTAGTAAATTAACTTTTATTTGAAATATCACTTAACCATTTTCTCTTACTTGGTATTGAGGCTCAAAGATTTTTATCACATTTCCACTACAAAATGAGCCTTTCAGTGCTCTTTTAAATGCTATTAATTGCTACCTATGGTCTAATAAATCTATTTTTATCAGAAAAAGTAATATAGGGGTAAGTTACACAATAATGGGTTTTAGATCTCCATTAGTAGCCATTTGCCAAGACTTCATGTTACAATTTCAGTGTCTATTTTTAGGCTGTTGTTTAGTGAATCAGACTAAGTGTCAGCTCCATTTCTCAATTCAGGTCATGTGACCAGAGCTGTGGAGGAAAGGAGTGGCCTGCAACCCACAGAAAGAGCCTTTTCCACAATTTCCATGTTAATTACATTATGCATAAACAGTCTCAAATGGAAAGCTCTAATTCAGGGTTTTGAAAAAATGCTTCACAGTTTATTTTCCCCTGCTTTCATTGGAAAGATCTAAATATCAGTTCCCAAGGTAAAAATCTAGAAGCCTTCTTGGGCCTTCTTTACCTCCTCATTTTTTACATCCTAGCAATTATCAAGTCAGTATAATCTCATCGTATCATAAAGTATCACTACTGTTTTGTTTTGTTCTATTTTTGTGGTACTGGGGATTGAATTAGGGGCATTCTACTTTTGAGCTACATCCTCAGTCCTATTTTGTTAGTATTTGTTTTTATTTTTGAATGGGTTCTCGCTAAGTTACTAAAGGTCTCCTTAAGTTGCTAAGGCTGGCCTTGAACTTGTAATCCTCCTGTCTCAGCCATCCCAAGTACTTAGATTATAGGCATGCACCACCACACCCAGCTTATCACTATTGTTTTTAAGAAAATTAAACTTCCCAGTGTCAACCCAAAATAAGTATTTTCATGTTTATATTCTCACAAATTATAGATACTCTATTGCACATCTTTACATACTTTTGAAGTCAGATGGATTTCCATTCTCCTCCCAGAAACTCAGCTTCCCCCGAAGTGCTGAAAGACCTCCCACTACCTTGGTGGGCTCATTCAAGCTCTAACCCCTTCTATTTCTGAGTGTGAAATCCATCTCATCTTTCTACTTATTAAAGTTATACTAAAACTTAAAACATCATACTTTTCATTAAATATTTCAATGAATAAATGTATTTTGTGTACTTTCTGTGCACACCACTCTGAGTGTCAAGTGCTGAGTGGGCATGCCCACTCCTCTATAAAATCATTTCCACACTCCCACCTCAGAAGACAGAGTGAACGTCTCAGTGCATACGACTCCCTTCCAGCTCTCCTTTCACCTTCTCTCATGTTAGATTTACCTGCCTACATCCTTGCCTCCTTCATTGTATTGGATGCTTTTAACAGAAAATGAAGATCTACTGTGAGGTTTTCTATATGAAAGTCCTTCTGTCAAAGGAATAAAGAAATGGATAAATATGATGAGTCTGTAGAAGAGTGGGCTTCCTGTTCCAGAATATAGATGAGACACTTAAGAGTACACATCTCTTCTGCCATCAAAATATTGAATTATTGTAAACATTAAATTGAGAATAAATTCATTAAATATTTGAGAGTGGAGAGGAGGGCAATTGAAGTAAGATTAAGAGTGTATCAGGAAGATTAAATGAAAAGCATCCATAGGAGAAAAATGCAGCAGAGAAAAGGGGTTTTGTTTTATTTTCTATCTAGTTTAGTTTTTTTTCCCCATGAAGAACCACCTCCACCTCCCAGGGAATTGATAAATTGATAAATATGACAAGTTAGAATAAGAGGAGGAACACAAAATAAAGCTATCTATACAAAATTGTGATTGCCTAGGTTACACAAATAAGTATCCCCATTAAGTAGAATGGCTGTGTTTGTCCCACTGCCTGGAGCCAGAGATTATTAAGTAATTAATATGGGGAAAGCTAGAAAATTCTAAGATTGGAGATGTGGGCCCATTTTGTTTTTCTAGTGACACATAACAAACTGTTCCAAAAGTTAATGACCTTAAACAACAATATATTGTTTTATTAGCTCATCAATGTATGGGTTGTGATTTGAGGTAGTAAAAATCTACATACTCAGTTAGCTAAAGACCCTCTGTGGCTAGGCTGGGCTAGAAGGTCCCACAAGGCCTTAGTCACACTGCTGGCCTATGGTCTCTCTCATGGGTACCCTCTCTACATGGCCAGCTTGGGTTTCTCCATAGCATGGTGGTCTTAAAACAGTGGGTCTCCTTAGCAGGGTCACTGGAAGAATCTGTAAACTTTCTAAAAGTCAGACTAAGAATTTTCATAAAGCCACTTCTGAATTTTGTTTGTCCAAACAGGTACCAGGGCCATCTCAGATTTCAGCAGAGAGGGAGAAAAAAAGCTTCATATTGAACAAGGTCAAGGAAAAACCACATTATGAAATAGCATAGGGGAGCACAAGCATTTTGTGATCAATTTTTGAAAATTCATCTCTGCCTTCAGTCCACAAAA
>PVLC010014044.1:0-40129 GCA_004027655.1 Graphiurus murinus | reverse complement strand
CACATGATGTAATTACACAATCATATCAAGGTCACTCACCGAAGTGAACCTGAGGGGGAGGGAAGGGGAGGGGATTGGGGTGGGAATTGGGGAAGGGGTCAAATGAGAATTGTGTGCAAATATGTTGTTAACAACTCGTACTTAACAAAGATGTATGCTATATTGCACGAATTACTACAATAAAAAATTTTAAAAAAAAGGAGGATAAATCTTTAGCTAAACTAATCAAAACAGAGAGAGAAGACCAAAATAAAATTGCTACTTTGAAAAGTTTATATCAATAAATTGGAAAATTTAAAAAGAAATGGACAAATTTTTAGACAATATGACTTACCAAAATGGGACCCAAAGAATTTATGTTCTTTTATATTTATATAACCTAATTATATCAGTAATAAACAATGAGAATTACACTTCTTAAAAGAAGTACAAATATCCATTAAATATACAAAAAAAAAGTGTTCAGTGTCAGGAAATGCGCAAAACTACATTGAGAATCCATTTTACCCCAGTCAGAATGGCTATTACCAAGAAAAATAAAATAAAATAAAATAAAAACAAATACTTATTGAGATGTGGAGAAAAAGGAATCCTATGTTTGGCGGGAATGTTGATTAGTACAGCCACTGTGGAATGCAGTATGGAGGTTCCCCATATAATTAAAAATAAAACTGCCACATGATATATCTATACCACTTCTGGTTATTATCTAACAGAGATAAAAACAGCATAGAAAAAGATTCCTGCATACCCATGTTTATATATATTATATTATATTATATTATATTATATTATATTATATTATATTATATTATATTATTCACAATAGTCAGGATGGAATCAGCCTCAGTGCCCATCAACAAATAAATGAATAAAGAAAGCATGGTACATATACACAATGGTTTATTATTCAACTATAAAGATGAATGAAATTGTGTCATTTGCAGAAAAATGTATGGAACAGGAATACTCTATGGTAACTGAAAGAAGTCCAATACTGTCACACACATTTTCACTCAGATGTAGAAAATTTTTAAAAAGGAAAGAAATAAATATGAAGACATAAAAAAATAAAATAAAATAAAAAGAAATAAATATGAAGACAAGATGATCTCAAAGTAGAAGAAGGAAAATTAGGAAGTGAAAGAGGTTTGGCAGGAGGGGAGGAAGAGGGGAAGGCAAGAGAAGAGAGGGTAAAAGAGAAAGTGGACACGATCTCAAAATACAATATGTACATGTATGGACTATCACAGTAAAACCCTTACATCTGTACAATTAGTACCTCAGAACTACACTCTTGGCCCTTTTTATTTTGAAATAGAATCTCACTAAGTTGATGAGAGTTATTTTGAACCTGTCATCCTCCAGTATGTGTCCTAAGTGCTGGGATTAAAAGTATGTGACCCTATCATTTTGAGGGTTCATCAGAGCATATACATTCTTCCTCTGACCTCGATGTAGTCCTTTAGTGCTTCATCTCTCTTGCCCATTTAGCACTCTAGATAAACTCCCTTCCCCCTCTCCCTCCCCCTGTAAATCTTTTGTCTAAGAGTACCTATCTTTCCCACCACTGCTCTGTTAGGTTGGCCATTATATTTGGTTCATCTGAGTGGAACTGCCTCATACACAATACTTGATGAGGAAGAGTTCTAAGCTATTTCAGAAATAGGGGCTATTGTGGTCTGCACCACATGACTCCCTCATTTCTCATGGAGAGCCACCTGCCCTGAACAACCTTACCAATCAGTAGGCTTACTCAGGAGACAAATTGACACATACCCAAACAAGGGTTAACTTGGTAAATTAAGACTTTTGCTCTTGTGAATTTCAACTAGAAGTATGAGCCAGGTGATTAATTAGTAGATGTAAAGTTGAAAAAACATTTACAGAAATGGAAGACAGGAAGCCATAAAAAATTAGCTAAAGAGAATTGTTACTATTGTTGACATTTTATAAAAAGAGAAAAACCAAACCAAACAAACAACAACAAAAAAAGACAGGAGTTCAATATCATGCAGGCAGAGAAGCAATAAAGTACTGCCTCCCAGCAGGTGAAATGAAAATCTATGAATTCTCCAGAGTTTCTGTCTGAGCCTTCATTTTCCAAACTATGTTTTAGTTACTCTGACATTTTATCTTCCAGAATTCCTGAGAGATTTCAGTGGTCCTCATGTGAACATTTATTTTTGCAAAAAGCCTCTCATTATTTTAGATAATCCTGCATGAACCCAAGTCATACATCTGCCTACTTGCTTCACCATCTTAGATTAATTCTCTCTCCTGTACCCTCAAACAAGTGTTCCTAGTTCTGGTTTCTAATTTTCTTATCCTCACAGTTCTTCACAATGCTGTTCTTGGGAGAGCTGCCTTTTAGCACAGGCATAAACTCTTTTTACAGTATATCGCCACAGGGACTCACAATTTATGCTTATGTTTTAAAACAAACTCTCACTGGCTGCCATTAAACATTTAAACTATCCCTCTACTTTCAGCCCTCCATCCTCTGACATTTTTGTTGTCAGGCATTTTTTTGTCAGATACTTCCTGATCTCCAGAGGAGGAGGACTGATTCCTTCTCTCTCTCTCTCTCTCTCTCTCTCTCTCTCTCTCTCTCTCTCTCTTTCTCTCTCTCTCTCTCTCCCTCCCTCCCTCCCTCTCTTTTTCTCTCACAAATAAGTTTATACAACTTCAAAACTAAGCTGTCATGAAATTTATAAATAAGAACTTGGGAACTGATAGAATGACTCACTGTATAAACGATTTGCAGAATATGTTAACAAAATATGTGTCAAAGGATTTACATATTCATTTCCAAAACCTTTCTCATGACATTGTTCTCAATCCAGAGACCTCCAAAGTTTTTAGACTTTTTGAATTTTTGTTATTTTTATTCTTATTTTAAAGTTTTTGAATTTTATTTTATTTATTTTATTTCAAAGTTTTTGAATTTTTGTTATTTTTATTTTTCTAAATGTTAAACCCCAATATAGAATGCCATTAATTTTCTTTTTTTTTTTTTCAGAACAGGAACAAAAAGTCCAAAGACTCCAAAGGAACAAAAAGTCCAAAGATATTATATAAATATCTCTCTCAATTAAAATGAGTGACATCCACAGCTCCCTACCTGGGTCCAACTTCCAATTTCCCATTGCACCTCTCACATCCTGATCAACTCTTGTTCTGGCTTGATGGGAGGTAAGAAGGTAGTGACAACAGTTACTTGGGGAAGCTGGTAGGAAATCTTCTAATTATGAATGGCAGTATGTGAATTCTCCCATCATAAACATCTTGGTAGTATAAAGGGAAATTATCTGTGTGATTGTGTGAATGTTCAGGAGGTATTAGGAGACATCACTCAGGACAAGGTTATATCAGAGGTAATATGTTTTCAGAAGGTAATATGCTTTCAGAAGAGGGACTTGGGGGCGATGTTGAGGAATTGCATAGTTTTCTGAGAAAGCAAAATAAAGTTACATAAGGACTGTATTAGAATACACACACACACACACACTTTGCTTAGCTTTAAGTGATCACGCATAGAAAACTAATTATATATGTGGTTAATATTATCTTTTTTTAGTTCAACATCAACCTGTGTCTGAATTGGTCGACTATCAACTAACAGTATGAAATTAGATCTTCTAGAGATCTAGTTAATTTTGTCTTTGAATCTAGTTGAATCTATGTTTATCACTGACATAGATTTTCTAGTACATACGCTTCTGCTTTGTACCATAATAGGCTTTCAAAAAAGTTTCAAAATGATTGAATGAATTCTTAACGATGGCATATGGTTTCCCAAGTGTGTGTCCTGGCATGCCAAAGAATCCTTGCATGTCTATCACCATGAATGGAAAAGGAAAACAGAACGGCTTATTCTAACTAGTGTCATTGTAACTAAAGTTTGGATTTGCTTATGCTCCAAGTTTTATGCCAGTTTCATTTTTTTAAGACCCTGAACACGTTGAGGGTACTTCAACATTGTTTTAGGAAGCATTAAGAGGGGAGTTACAGATGTTTCAGTCTGTGTTTTCAAGCATTGCCAGCCACTTGAGGATGGCTCCTTCCAAAAGCAAAGTTACAGGAACATAGAAGTTGTACCATATGTAAAGCTTTGTGCTTCAGCCTGCACTTTCTTTGCTTCCAAACAGTTTGAAGCCAATAGCTTAGAACACAATGACTTTTAAAGCTGGGTTTACACTTCAGTGAAAGGGGAACATTTATCAGATGATAAACTTTTATAGTTCCTCTTCATGGTGTGGTTGGCAAAGAAATAATTAAAATCTACAGTGTATTTTTTCCTCAATCTATTTTCTTTTAACCCAAGGCCATTTAAAAACCCAACTAAATCAGTCAGCTATAGAGACAAAATGTTTTCTGTCCTGCATTACAGATAATTTTTGCACTTTCTTGAGAAAATTACAGAATATTTTCAGGGAAAACCTACTAGGTTTTATCTGGGCCCCGCGGCCTGTGTTAAAATGGAAGCAGTAAGCTTTTACAAGGCAAAGAACAATCAGAAAAAACATATCCTGTTGAGTTTGCCTTGAGGATATGAGGATAAAGGGAGAGACAGGTGTATAAGTAACTGTTTTACAGACCATAATAGGAGAGGGTTAACTATTTCTTGCTTTAGTTATTTCAAATGCATTCTGAGCAGACATCCCTACTATAGTTATGGTGCTTTAATTTTCTGTACATTTTCAATTTTATATTGTTGTTTGTGTGTGTTACATTTAGTCCATTAATCATTTCAATACTATCATAAATTAAAAGTGCATATGTAAAGCCAAGTTCTGCAAATATTTGCAGGCCTGGAAAAATTATAAGGGAGGATGGAAGATGCTAAAAAATAGCTTAATATATAGAAATAGACAAATTTTGGTCATTAAACATTATCTCCACTTATGCATAATTTTAGTTAAGAAAAATGAAATCAATGCCCTATCAATATATAGTATTTTCCTTTAAAGTGAACTGCTTTTTAAAATCACTTAAGAAATTGAATTATAATGATTTGACAATAAAGATTAATAATTAGTGCTGGGATTGTAATTTTCACACTACCATTAATCTGGTTAGTTATCCAAATAATTTAAGTTTTATCTCTATAATCAAAAAAGGCATGCGTGGAGCAACATAATATGGTTCTTACGTCTTAATTCCAGCTAGAGAGAGAAAGAGGAAAGAGAGAGAGAGAGAGAGAGAGAGAGAGAGAGAGAGAGAGAGAGAGAGAGACAGACAGACATATTGATTCACCACTGGTTGACCTTTAATTATTTATTGAGTGCCAGTTATGTGTCTGGAACCTAAAATTGGAATCTAAGTGGGAAGAAAAAAACTGGTATATTCAGTCCTACAGCTGGATAGAAATACAAGGGAAACAACATTAAGGTGTCATGACTGGTGACTGTAATAAACGGCTTTCAGTAGTGGCTCTGCAAGTTCGTTACTCTTCTCTTGCAGTCTCTACCAGTCACCTAACCATCTCCCAAAACACATACCATGTTAAATTCTTCAAGGTCAGTCAACAACACTGAGACATGGATTCTCATGCCACGTCAGCCTTTCCAGGCCCTGATTAGTCAATTCCACTAGCAATTCTGGAACTTTTTTTTTTTTTTTTATGTTATTACATAATGAAAAATACTGATGTTTTGTGTTTCATGTTTTCTTATAAAAGGAAATATGTCTGTATGACAATTCTCTAGTCTCAGGGTGATAAATGGTTTTTGCATTTAAGACAAGTAGCCTTGAATAAATGTTTCTATGGACATAGTACAAGTAGTACAAGTAAATTTTACTCAAAGAATAATTATATGAATCTTACAAGTGCATTGTCTGCTTTCTATGCAGGCAATAATCCTCTTAATGTAAGAAATGTCAGAGTAGAATGTGTTAGCAAACAGATGACATTTGCATGCACAGATACTCTCTTCCACCACTATTCTTTGGGATCAGTAAGAAATAGTTTTAAAATACCACATACTCCTGATTAAGATTTATTTCTTTAAAAAGAGGCATTATAGAAGTTACAATTAAAACAAATGGCAGTGATATAATTTAGAAATCTAATAGAAATAGGCAACAATATTTTAAAATATTTATTATAACATTTCACACATGTGAAAATAATGAACAAGTAATAACTGAAGTAATAACTGAAGAGGCATTGGAAAAAATTATATTTATGTTTCATTCTCTAGTATCCAAATTATTGAAATCACAAAAATATTGGAATAAAACTTAGGTATATACACATATATACATATATATATATATTTCAAATGAGAACAGAAATCCAAAAATTTAAAAACCATAAAATATTGATGAAAATATATAAGCTTTGTAATATAAGAATATTATTAAAAAATAAAAGGCAAATTCCAAACTAGAGACAAATATTTAGGAAACATGGTTGGAAAATATAATAATACTTGAAATACTCTTATAAATCCATTAAAATACATGAAGATAATTCATAAATGGATTAATTTTCAGACCAGACTGTAGAAAAAGTGATTTTTAAAGAAAAGAAAAGATATTTAACTTTACAATGTTGTACAAATAATATTAAATGAAACCACATTTTTGCCTACTAGGTTGACAAAATTCATAAATACAGTAGAAAGAGATTTACTTTCTGATCTATCTTTTCAGAGTGTGAATTAGTAAAACTCTACTGGAAGATATTTGAAAATATAAATGCATATACTCTATTACCTAGAAATTATTATTTACTTCTATAGCATAGACAGGAAATGTATATGTACAAACATTTATTTATTTATTTATTTTTGCGGTTCTAGGGATTGAACTCAGGGGTGTTCTACCCCGAACTATACCCCCAGTCCTATTTTTTATCGTTTGTTTTGAAACCGGGCCTCACTAAGTTGTGAAATGCCTCACTAGGTAGCTGAGGCTAGCCGCGAACCCAGATCATCTGGTCTGGTCTTGGCCTTTTATAACTTCATTAGTGAATAAATTTTTCCAGCTATATTGAAAAATATTTATATACCCATATGGGTCACAGGTTAAGTAAATTATAAAAAACTCTAAGGTGATAAGGTGGAATGCTAAATAACTATGAAAAATACAGTTATTTATATGCTATTATAGAATAAGCCTGAAGACCAATTTTATGAAAAAAATTTGGACTTGGAACAGTGTTATAATATGTTATTTAAAATAATGCACAAATATGTATATTCATATAGAAATATACCTGGGAGAATTCACCAGAAACACATGGGATTTATTGCTTCTAGAGCAAATAACAGAAGAAGAGAAGACAAGGTAGGGAGGAAGATTATTATTTTCTCTATAACTTTCTGTGAACTGATAACTAATGTTTTCAAATATTGAATGATTTATAATTTATAATGCTCTTATTTAATTTAACAATATTAGCACAGAGAGAGATAGTGCCACATCTACATCACAAATGAGAAATGAAAGGACAAAAAATTTTAAATAGGTCTACAAAATCAAAAAGCTTGTTGAAAATTAGAATCAGAAAATGACTCCAAAAGTCATTCACTGGGAATAGGATCATTTGTCCTTCATGGCTAGCTACAATGTTAAGTCAGATTTGCAGATTTGATTTTTTTTTTCTTTTTCCAGTACTAGGGATTAAACTCAAGGGCACTGTACCACTGAGCTACACCTCCAATTCTTTTAAATTTTTATTTTGAGACAGTTCTCATTTAGTTGCCCTCTAACTTGAGATCCTCCTGCCTCAGATTCCTGAGTCATTGGGATTACAAGCATGTGCCACTGATCCTGGCTATATGTGATCTTTTAGTTATTGCCACCCCTATTAAAATTCCTTGTCATAGCTTTCCCAACTAATAGCACTTTTTTTAACTTGGGTGATGTCAAAGGAAAACATCATCATTTAATATTTGGTAGTACACACACATATACCCACAAAAACACACATAGCTGAGTTTATTGCTTGTTTAAGTAAGGGAGAAGTGTGTTGAGTAGTTATGACCTACCTGAGAACACAGGAACTGATTGTATAACAGACTTTTGGGAAATATTGAGTCAGGGAGTTGGGGGAGTTTTAGAGATGGATTGATGTTAGCTATAGAAATATAGTTTCTTAGGTAAAAATGTAGTCGAAAGATTGACTTTTAGAAGGTTGTTCATTGGGGTGAGCCTATTCTAAGGCAGATGATTTTCAGAAGTGAAGGACTGCCATGGATTGGTTAGAAGGCAGAAGAATATTCTCAGAAATAAGCCTTTCATCAATCAGTTACATTGATTTAAAATCAACTTGGTGGTTGTTGGTTAAGAATATAATCATAATTTTCGTAGGCAGGTTGTGAGAACTTTTCTTTTATGCACACACACACACACACACGCACTTACTTGCATGTGTTTGATGGTGTTGAGAAGCAAACACAACGCCTTGCACATGCTAGAAAAGCACTCTACAAATGAGTTGCACATTTTACTGTCTATAATTATAGGTATTTTTCATTCAGAGTGGCCTGTCTAGCTTATTGTCTCATTTTTATACAAATTTGCCTTTCAGTGCCATGCAAGAGTGTCTTTTGAGTTACCTGGTAGATAAGTATGGACAACTTGTCCCTCTAGTTCACCCTAGTTCATTTTTTTTCTCTTACATAAAGAATGTATGAGTTAAGTATTGACTTTTTTTTTAGGGAAAAGAGGATAATATTTTCAAATTAAGACATCAGCCCCATTTATTTTCATAGTCATAATCCTTGCTGAACCCTGATAGAATTTGGGTCTATTTAATTAATTTGTTATTAGAGGTAGTCAGTGGTCTATTGACATGGTAGCTTGGAAATTGTGGCTGATGGAAGAAAAGAGAAGTTGGTGCACAGATCTTTGAGAAAGGATGAAAACAATGAAGGCCTTATTTTATTTTATTTTATATTTTATATGTGTGTGTGGCACTCAGGATTGAACGTAGAGACATACTCTGAGCTACACCCCAAGTCCTACTTTATTTTTATTTGGAAAAAGGTTATCACTAGGCTTATAAGAGTCTAACAACTTGAAAAGACTATCCCCAACCTGGGATCCTCCTGTCTCAGCCTCTCAAGTACTGGAATTATAAGTGGGTGCCACCACACTCGGGTGAAGGAGTTAATAAGTTTACATTTTCCCTCAATGTCCCTACACATTTTCTTGAGGACTTATGTAAAGAGACATGGGAGTAAGCACAATTTTCATGAAAAATAATTTCCAGTTATGATGAGGATGTTGCACACTAGTTCAATTGAGGCAATCTGGGCCACCAAAAAATGATAAATATAGGAAGAGGCAGCATCATCAGTGTCTTTCTGAGTCTTCTGGATTGGAGTTTTGAGACCCTTGGGAGACAGAATCTTTGTTGGCTTGTTATGAGAGACTTCATCCATCAGGCATTGCAAGAGTAAGGCACCATCAACCAGGTAGGAGTACAAACATTATTGCCAAGGAGAAACTGAAGCAGGAGAGGAAGGTACGGGAGAGTGTTAAGAAGGTAGATTGGAAGCCCATAGAAGTTCTCACCTAGGGATGCCCACAGAATGCTAGGGGATACATTTTTTTAGAAGACTAGAGATTTTATGTGTAAATGTACAAGAGCTGAATATTTATATGATCATTGTTTATATAACTGTATTTTTATAAATGTTAAATTTACAATTATCTGAATTAATAGGATTTAGTCCTAGGACATTCAGTTCACATTTATTTAATTCTGATTATAATCCAGTGTTGCTGCTGTTACAACTTAGAGTTTTTGTTCATCTGGACTCATAAGCACTTTTCCTAAAATTTTTAATCATATCAATTTATTCATTCATTTATCTACTTATTTATTCATTCAGGTTTTCAGAAAATAAACATTTTCTAGGGACCACAATAACGAAAAGACAGTTCCCTATTTATAATGTGGTGTTTGTGATCTAGTAGTTAAGAATTACAATGCTAGTTATATTGTTTATATTGTGTAATGCAATTATATGCAAGTTAAAAAAAAAGCTGTACAAAGAAATATATCCTAAATTAGCTAGGGAGAGTCAGGAGAGGTCTCCCATAAAAGTTGAACCTTGAGTCAAAGAGGAAGGTTAGTTGGTTTCCAAGTGGTGACAGTGAGGGGGAACCTCTCAGTGAGTTAATTGGGAATGTATGACATTTATCAGGGCAACAAAGAATTTTAAATACTTATTTTGGAGGGAAGTGGAGTGACAAAATATGATGTCAGGTGGATGTTAAGAGCACATGTAATGAAATGATACTTTGTGCCAAAGTACAAAGTTTATGATGGGAAGCAAGTGAAAAAGTTTGAACAAAAGTATAGTAATTAGATCTGCATTAATGTCAATCACTCTGATGACATTTTTTTAATATTATAAATGTTAGTAATTGCATAGGAACACATGCCTACATTTTATATTCTAGTTTTTCATTTCTGGAATTGTTTTTCAACTCTCTTTTTACCTTTCTTATGTCTTTTTCCAATAACCTGTTCAATTTCTCATTAAATGGTCTTATAACTATTTAGAGATAAGAAAATCTTTGAAAATTATTTTCAGAGAGCATGTTGAGATTTCCTCATATGACAGCCATTGACATCTTTCTAGTCAAAAAGCAGCAGTCTTATTTTAACTAAACATATTAAAAATACACTTGAAACTGACTACTTGAGAATCATATTTGGAAAGCCCTTCTCCACAGAAGAATGTCTGTCTCTATTGCTCCGATGGCGCATTTAATTTATAGAAGACCATTAAGCAAAAATCCTTCTCCACATTTTTTGCCTCTGGGCAGAGCCTTTGTCCCTCTTCTTTTAGTTCCTATCCTCATTAGTGATGTAATTCCCTCAGGAATCCCTGCATAAAAAAAGACATCTGTTTCCATTTTCACTTAGAGAGAGGAAAAAGATCTCTATACATCACTGAATAGATTAGTATCAGGAGTCTAGCACTTTCAATGAGGCCCAAGCCCAAAGACCAAGAAGAATGATCTCCCCAGAGGAGAGGATGGACGGAAAGTGTTTTCCCCACACCACTGGGTGTTTAACTGCTGCTGCAGCCACTCAGTGTGAAGGAGACATATTTCTCTGCCTTCATCTTTTTTCCCTATCTCCCCTCCCCTCCCCCTGCCCTTCCCCTGCCTTCTCCTGTCCCTGCTTCCTCCCTTCCTTCCTTCCTTCCTTCCTTCCTTCCTTCCTTTCTTCCTTCCTTCCTTTCTTCCTGTGCAGTTATTAAAAAGACAGAGGTATTCTTCTATTTAAAGTATGACTTTATATTTACATTATACATTAGATAATGGTAATATAATTTTTTCTATACTATTTTACAAGTATAATATATCTGAAATGGTTCTATAGCTCAAACTGTAGGTATTAATCTATGGTTTAGAGACAAGAGAATATTTATAAGAAAAAAAGAGATGGTATGTTTCTTGTTTCTCTCAAGCAGATTTTTAAAATCCATTTTGGGAGAAGTACATTGTATGAATTATGACTTCTTTCTTTTGCAAATTATTTAGCTCTATTAATGGGCATTGTGAAAGTCTCCTTAGTACTAAATGTCACTCTCAGGATTAGAGTTCCTGAAAGTTAGATGTAAATATATCTTATTAAGTTGTTTGCATATACTGTGTGTAGTGGCACATGCTTATAATCCCATTACGTGAGAGGCTGAGACAGGAGGATTGCAGGTCCAAAGACATCCACAGAAATTTAGTGAGGCTATCTGCAACTTAGTAAGATTTTGTTTCAAAATAAAGGAATAAAATAGGGCTCGGGACTTAACTCAGAGATAGAATCCCCCCGGGTTCCATCCCCAGTACCATCAAAAAAAAAAGAAGATTTTTGCATAGAAATGTCCATAGACAAATCTTATTAATTATTAATTTTGCATATAATGTTAATTTTTTTCAAATTACCAGTTTGAAACTGACAATTGAAAATAGAAGATCAATCTTTGTCATTGTTTTAAGTGAATATTTCTTCAAGACAAAGATTGCTTCATTTGCTTCTTTTCACCTTGCTGATGCTGCAAACTGGGGAGATATATACAAATTTAAGATATTGAAGGCTTTAAGGATATTTAAGTAGAACTTGGAAAAGGAACATTGTTACCCTCTACAGTGGGTAGTGTCAGTGACAAAATAGCTGTTTCCCCCCTGACAGGTCCTTACACATTTGCTCTTAGAGATATAAGTTGCTATCTGATCAAACATTATCTAAGGATTTCAGCTGTGAAATATAAGACTTTTGTGCATTGCTGCCCGAAGCATAATTATTAATCCATCAGTGATCCAGTTAATGTCTTGTTATTTCCATGTAAAGTTTCTCTATATATGTAAATTTACTTCTTGAATTCCAGGTAATTTACTCAGAAATATGAGAGATTTTTATTCAAAACTCCCACCTCAATACATGCTTTATTCAGCTGCTGGAATAAAATCCCATAACCTGGATAGTTTTCGAACAACAAGAATTTATTGCTTGCAGTCTTGGAGGTTGAGGAGTCCAAGATCAAGGAATTGGCAGATTCAGTGTCTGGTAAAGGCTCTCTCTCTACTTCAAAGATTGAGCTTTCTCGGTGTGTTCTCATATGATAGAAAGTGAAAAGGAAACTCCCTTCAATCTCTTTTATAAGATTACTATGGTGCAAAGGCACTATGAGCTAATCAATTCACAAAAGATCTCTCATCCCAATACTATCACATAGTATCAGATTCCAAAATAAGAATTTTGTGGGAAGACCAACATCCAGACCATGGCAATAGGTCTCACGGAAACTGCTTCTTTATGAGATTTCTTTGTAGCTCTTGGTTTCTCAGCCTCAGCACTATTAGTATTTTGGGTTACATACTTCTTCCATGTGTGGGACTGCCCGTTATATTGAAGGATGTTAAATATCATTCTTTCAGTTCTAAGCATTAGATGCTGATAGTGTCTCCTCTTCTAAGTCATAACAATAAGAAATATTTTCAGGTATTGTCACATACCTCCTGGGGCCCACAATCATCCCTAGTTAAGAACCACATCCCTAGATCCCTTAAACTTTATTTCTAGTCAGTTTGGAAGAGAAAAGAGCGAGATGGCCTTAAAGATATTGAAGATGATTAGAAAAGAAAGCAGTAAGGAAATTAAATATAAGCAGGATTATTCATCATTATTTCCAAAATAATATTAGCTAAATGTTCATCAACCCACAAATGGATTAAAAATGTGGTCCCCAGCCATACAATGGAAATTCAGCAATAAAAAGGAGTGAACTACAAATGTTGAAAAACATTTTGCATTTTGAATGAATTTCAAAAACACCATGCTCTGTGAAAGAAATGGGACACAAAAGACTACATACTGTATGATCTCATTCATATGATGCTGTGAGAGAGATGTTACCATAATGACAACAGACAAATAATGGATGTCGAAGACCAGGTGTGGGGAAGGCAGAGTGATCTCAGAATGAAATGAATAAATTTTTTGTAGTGATGAAAATGTTCGTTAATTTGATTGTTGTATATAAAGACTATGTGCATTGCCGATAAACAAAAAATGCACACTTAAATGGGTTCTTGTTTTAAATTTTACCCCAAGAAAGCTGCTAAAAATAAATGTGAGGACATAGAAAGAAAAAAATAATATACAGGGCATGATGTGCGTCTATTCCCAGACTTATCTTTGTAGACGGTCTTTGACAGTTAACCTCATGAAAGTGGATGTGTATGCCTAAGGCTGAAGTTAATTGGCAAGTCTGACTTTGTCTTGGGAATGTCCCCTGACAGTCACTATTTTTGCACAGTGCCTTATTCCTTTTGGGGCCAGTCAGTATTGTCTCAGAGACAATCTGGCAATTCCCAGATCCTTGGAAACTATCATCCTGGAGCCCAGAGGCTCTTTTCAGAAACTATGAATAAACAGGAGGTAAGAGCTTCCTGCTGTTGCCAAGATTCTGCACCCACAATGCAAAGTCAGACAAGCAGTACCAACTTGAACTCTGAAGAGCCAGGTAAACTTCAGGAATGACCTCATGGCCTTTTGTTCATGAACTAAGCAGATCTTCAGTGTTCCTATTTTTACATTTTCATGGCATTAATTGTAATTATACATTATAATGATATTCCAAATTATACAAACATGCATGCACAGATCACTTGGTGTATTTCCCTTTGCATCCCACTCTGCTTCCCCCTCTTCTCTCCTCATGTATCTTAGGTGAGATTTTCATAGCAATAACTGTATATCTGGACATGACATCATTTGAATTGTGTCCTTCATCAAGCCTCCTTTTCCCCCTTCACAATCCTTTCCCAAGTCCTCTTTCACTACTCTCCTGGCTTCTGTTCTCATTTATCTAAAGTCACTTTTGTTTCCTATTTTCTCTCTAGCTTCTACCTAGGGAAGAAAATATATGACCCTTCACTTTCTGAGATTGGTTGATATCACTTAACATACTATTCAGTAGTTCCATCCATTTTCCTGCAAGTGACACAATTTTGTTCTTTATGGCTAAGCACAATTCCATGTGTGTATAGACCATATTTTCTTTATCCACTTATCTGTTGGAAAACACCATATGTAAAAGAATTAAATTAGACCTCTAAATCTCAACCCATACAAAAGCCAACTTAAGATGGATCAAAGATCTAGACATTAGACAAAAAACTTTGAAATTACTAGAAGAAAATATAGGACCAACTCTCTAACATCTAGGCATGGTTAAAGACTTCCTCAATAAGACAACCAAAACACAAGAAATAAAACTGAGAATCAATAAATGGGATAACATCAAATTAAAAGGCTTCTGTGTAGCAAAGGAAACAATGTCTATTTTCTCTTCAAATTATTTCAGAGCTTTTTAACTTAATATTAGTTAAATAATGGTAAGAAAAAATCCCCTGACTTAGAAGAGGGAAATACTTTAGGGAAAAGTTGAAAATTTATTAAAAGTAAAAGGCCTTACTTTAGATAGATTTAAGTGTATCTCCTGGTTGAGTCTCTAGTTTAATATCTTTGAATCAATTTCTTTTCTTTCAGAGACACATTTTCTTAATATAGAATATGGATGAATCATCTCCATTTTTTACAGTTTTGTGAGAATAATATGAAAACACTGTATTAATTTCCTGTGGCTACTCTAGTAAAGTATCACAAACTTGGAGGCTTAAAAAAAAAAGTTGACTATTGTTATTTCCTCTTGCTGAATTGTTCCTTTTACCAGTAAAAAATTGCCTGCTTTATCTCTTTTGAAAAACTTAGGCTTGAAATCTAATTTATCTGATATCATAGTTGCTACTCCTGCTTGTCTCCGAGTTCCATTAGTTTGTGGGAATCTTTGCTTCTAAGATGTGTTTCTTGCAGGCAGGATATAGATGGATTATGGGTTTTAATCCATTTGCCACCTTGTGTCTTTTTATTGGGGAGTTGAGGCCATTTATATGAGTATTTGAGTATTTTCTCTAGTGCTGGTTTGGAAGACATAAATTCTTTCAGTTTCTGTTTGTCATGGAAGGTTTTTATTTTCCCATCAATTCTGAGAGATAGTTTTGCTGGGTAGGAGAATCTTGGCTGCAAGTTATTTTCTTGCAGAGTTTGGAATATGTTGCTTCAGGCCATCCTGGCTTTCATGTCTTGGTTTAGGAAGAATGGAGTGATTCTAATTGGTTTGCCTCTAAATATCACTTGGCCTTTTACTTTTGTTGCCTTTAAGATTCTCTCCTTGGCCTCTACATTAGTCAATTTGATTATAATGTGGTGTGGTGAACCTCTTCTTTGGTCTTGTCTAGAGGGGGTTATATATGTTTCCTATACCTGTGTGTCAACTTCTCTTTCTATGTTTCAAAAATTCTCTAATATTACTTCTTTGAAAAGATGGTTTATTCAATTAGTTTCAACTTCTATCCCTTCTTCTATGCCTATTATTCTTAGGTTAGCTTTTTTAAAATTGGCCCAGATCTTGTCGATGTCCAATTCATGCTGTCAAACAAGACCCCAAAGGCACAAGAAACTCAAAGGAAGATCAATACATGAGATTGTATTAAACTGAAGAACTTCTTTGCAGCAAAGGAAATTATCAAGAACCTCAACAGAGAGCCCACAAAGTGGGAGAATTTTTTTTCCCAGCTACTCCTCTGATAGAGAACTAATATCTAAAATATACAGAGAACTCAAGAAACTTACAGCTAAGAAAACAAATAACCCAATCAAAAAATGGGCAAATGATCTAAATAGACACTTCACAAAAGAAGAAATACAAATGACCAATAAACGTATGAGGAGATGTTAAACATCACTAGCAATCAGAGAGATGCAAATTAAAACTACCCTGAAATTTCACCTAACTCCAATTAGAATGGCAATCATCAAAAACACAAACAACAGCAAATGCTGGCAAGGGTGTGGAGAAGTGGGAACCCTAATGCATTGTTGGTGGGATTGCAGATTTGTGCAACCACTTTGGAAAATAGTATGGAGGATTCTCAGATGACTGGGAATGAACCTACCATCTCATCCAGCAATACCACTTCTGAGTATCTACTCAAAAGAATGGAAACCAAACTATCAGACAAAAGCATGTGTATCTATGCTTATATCTGCATAATTCAAAATTGCCATACTATGGAACTAGCCAAGATGTCCATAAACAGATGAATGGATTACAAAACTATGGGATATGTACAAATGAATTGTACTCAGCCATAAATAGGAACAAAATCATGTTATTTGAAGGGAAATGGATGGAACTGGAAAACATCATGCTATGTGAGATTAGTCAGTCACAAAAAGTAAAAAAATCATATGTTCTCCCTAACATGCAGAAGCTAGGGAGAAAGTGGGACAGAAGAGGGACTCTAGATGAAGAAGGAGAAACCTTAGATGAACAAAGAAGGTGACTTAACAGAAGGTGATGGGGGGAGGAAAACACCCTAATGCACATGATGTACTTTCACAAACATATCAAAGTCAATCACCAAACTGAACTTGAAAAAGAGGGAGGGGGAGGGAGTGGGATGGGAATTGGGGAAGGGTTAAATAAGAAATATGTGCATGTAGGCCTTTGCCAGCTTGTACCTAACAAAGATGTATGATTACAGTGCACCAATAAAAATAAAATGAAAATAAAAATAAAAATTCTCCCAAGATCCAGAGTTCAGAAGTCCAAACCCAAGGCTTTGGCAGGGTCATGCTCCAGGGACCTCTTCTAGCTTCTGGTGATTGTTGGGTCTCTTTGCAGCTCATCATTCCAGTTTCTCCCTTCATGATTTATGGGGCCTTCTCCTGAATCTCTGTCCAGTCTCCCTCTGCCTTTTCTTTTAGAAGAATACATGTCTCTAAATTTAAAGACCTCCTTTAGTGAGGATGTTCTCATTTCAAGATCTTTATATCTTTATCCTTTTCCTATATAAGCCTATATTAACAGCTTCTGGGTGGATATATCTTTTAGGGGAGAAGTGCCATCATTCAACTCACTCATGTACTTTTAGAGCAGTCATAATTAGTAATTATTATAGTCATTATTTCATTTTATAAATTCATTATGGCTAAAAGTTTCTGTAATAATTTTTAATGCATTTTATGAATCGAATTGTATAATTCTACTTTTTTTTGTTCTGGGGATTGAAACCAGGAGAATTTTACCTCTCACCTACACTTCAGACCTTTTTTGTTTATTATTTTTTAAACAGGGTCTCACTAAGTTGCTGAAGGTCTCACTGAGTTGCTAAGGCTGACCATGAACCTGCAATCCTCCTGTCTTGCCCCCCCACACCCCCCTCAAATACTGGAATTACAGATGTCCATTGACACCAAATGTGGCTTCATTGTAATTTTACTTAATGCATCAATGTATCCAGATGAATCATTTTGCAATTATTTGACAATTCTATATTTAATCAGCCTTTTTCCTAAAACTGTGGCAACATTTCTTTTTTGTCTTTTTGCAATCATCTATGTAACCTGACTTCTCTCCAATAGGGGTGAATATTGAAACACACAATAATTATTTGTTTTATATAGTATTTACAAACCAAATTTTTATTGAGCAATCATGCTATTAATAATGATTTGGAAGGTGATGCATAGCATAAAATTATATAATCTTAAAATTGACTCTAGCTGTATGGAAAGGAATTAATCTATAAGAATCTACTTACTCAATACTAAGCTAGGAGTTACTTGCTGTGCTATTTTCCACAGACTAACATCTTAGTAATGACAGCATCAAGGTCACATAAAAACAGTGTGAGTGACTTAGCTGACATAAGGGATATTTCTACATAAGGAATGATTAGTATATACACATAATATTTAAAGCTCATTATCCCAGGCCTCTTTCCAAGTCAAAAAATTTTAATTATAAAATGCAATAGCTTTTGAAGCTATGATTAAAATGAATGTGCTTTGTTCAGCAGCAAGATTCTGTCAAGTTTCTTAAACTCCAAAGAAGCTTTTCCTCCTCTTTGTCTCTTTTCCTAGGTTTAATAACAATCTTTTCTCCCTCAATGTTCCTTTGTAGTTATATACAGGCTCAGTGTTTTCTATAGATAACACAATCCAAGATCAAAATGTTCTGAAGGAAAATAACTGTCATGTGAGACTCATCTGCTGTCCATAGGCAGCATGCTGGCAGCAGCCCCGTTTGCTTTTTTGCCGTCTTGACAGGCATCCTGTTCCTGACAGTGATGCTAACATGCCTCAACAGTCACTGCAAAAGCAGCTTGGGGTGATTAAATCTCAGTCTCTGTCACAAACTACCTGTGATGTCCTTTCTCACAACTACTTATGTCTCATTAGAAGCCTCCATTTTTCTCTGTAGATTCAACTATGGAATTGCAAAGAAAAAGTGCTCACAAAGCATGTCTTGTTTTCAGATCCCCCTTAACTTTATATTTTAGGTGACAAGATAGTTTATTTGCTCATTAACAAAGAAGTTGAAAACAGAGGAAAAAATATTTCCAAAAATATTGAAGTTTGCACATGCTTTCTAGTCTAAATAGAAATGTTTGAATTTTTCCATGAATAGATTATAAATACACAGTTGCTCTGTTATTATTGTTATTTTCTTTTTTTTAAATTTTTATTTATTTATTTATTTATTTATTTATTTATTTATTTATTGCAGTACTGGGGATTAAACTCAGGGGCATTCTACCTCTGAGCTACACCCCCAGCCCTATTTTTTATTCTTTATTTTGAAACTGAGTCTCACTAAGTTGCGGAGTGCCTCACTAGGTAGCTGAGGCTGGCCGCGAACCCGGATCCTCCGGTCTCAGCCTCCCGAATGCTGGGATTACAAGTGTGCACCACCACGCCCGGCTTGTTATTTTCTAAGCAAATATTTTACTTCAGTAAGTATTTTAGTGACTGTTATGTATTGGATTTGTGAAGCTTATGTAAATATATAAAAGATAAATTTGACTAATTTAGGTAAGTCCCCTCTAGAAAATCATAGCTTTATATCCATAGATAATGGTAAGCACTTAGTTTGGTAATCCAAACAGGTTTTTGGGTAGACATGATTTGTGAAAAAAGACTATGAAGGTTATGAATGACATTGAGTTGAGGTCAGGCTCACTGTGCACAACTGTAATCCCAGTACTTGTGAGGAAGATAAAAGGAGCATCACAGGTTCAAGGCCAGCCTCTGCATCTTAGGAAGACCCTCAGCAACTTAGTGAGACACTGTTTCAAAATGAAAAATAAAAATAAAAAGAGCTGGTGGTACATTTTGGAGGTAGACTGCCTGTGGTGATCAATTTTCAGTACTGAAAAATGAATAATGTTGAGCTGGGGATGAGCACAGGAGGAAGCTATTCCAGGCATGAATCATTATCTATATGACTCAGGATTAAATAGATTTATTTAAAGAAAAATAAGTTAGAGAAACTGAAACACGCATCTCACATTCCTCCTAGTTTATTTTCATGTCTTTCTTATTTTTATTGCCACATTCAGGTGATGGTTTTGATCAGTGAGTCAATTAGAAATTAACAAAGTTAAATGACAAAATATCCTTGAAAAATAAGTTGAAATGTCATAATTTGATTTACCTAGAAGCAAGGTCTGAAATAAGAGATTGAGATAGATGTGTTTCATGGTCGTAGTGGATTGATATTCAGGAAAATCCTCTAAGTGGAGCAGGGTGGAGAAAGAGATCTGGGTAAAGATTATATAATGTATAGTATATTAAATAATCTTTGCTTTTATATATTTATTATATACATACATCTCTACCTCTAAATCTATGTATCCATCATCATCGATCTGGCTATATAGTTAGACTCAGAAAATACTGAGTCTTGGCTTGGTCCCCAGAACATAAACTAACATGCTATCTACTTCATGGCTGTTTCCCCAGCCTTGAAGATAGAGGCTGGGATATTGCTTATTCACTGCTGTAGGTTTGTGCTTGTAGGACTATGAACTTCTATTAGCTCCTGTCAGCCAAAGACAATTCAACAGAGGAACATGTAACTTTGGGCCATTAAAGCAAGAACTTACAGTGGTTGCATATGAGTGAGCCAGCCCAGTAAAAGGGGGCTTTGTCTGAGCACCCCATTTTCTTCTACAAATGACTTATCAGAGTCAATTGTATTGAAATAATATGTACCTGTGTATATATGTGTGTATGTATGTACATAAATGATATTTGGTCAGAAAGGACTCTATATCTTTAAATATACTGGCTAATAATTTGGCTTTGGGAATTCATTCCATAATCAATTGATTTTACTGCTGTTTCAAATGCTGATGACTTGGGAAAAGTGATATGCCAAACAGAAATCCATCTTACCTTTGCAGTGATTAATAAGTTCCTGTTCTGTTAAGATCTGCATAAATTTATTTCAAAAATAAATTTGAATAACATAGAAGAAATATTTTAATTTGAACTTATAGGCACACAGGCAATGTAATGGGAACTTTGGTGAGCTAGAGGGATGGCAAAATGATAACAGCAGCCTTTCAGTCCAACTGTTTCCTGTATGGGATGTGATATCTATGTAGTTATTATAATGTCATAGCCCAATTTGTAGCATATTAATGACACTTTATTAAATTCCACAGAGCTATTGTTATATGCAATTAATCAAGAATAGCACATTGGATTTATAATTAGCAAAATGTTTAACAAACATAGTTTGAGAGTAGGAAAACTAAAGCTCACAATTAAGAACTTATACATCATAGATCAGAAGTTGAAGGCTAGAACATGGGTTAAGGCCAAACCTATCCCCTATTGGCCTGAAGTACTACTTTAGGTCAAAGTTAGGTTAGTTAGATTACATATAGTCAGTGTGCACTGTGTGTAAAGCATTTACAATCAGTTATTCCTCAGTATCTGTTGGAGAAACTAGGAAACTAATGGATAAGAAAATACACAAAATGTTAAATGACTTACATAAAATCTACAGAGATCTTTATTAAATTATCTCTAGATTACTTATAATATTTAATACAATGTAAATGCCATGTAAGGGTATATATGGATTTTTGAGGTATAATAGCAAGAGAAGAAACCTGTAATGTTTACTACAGGAGTGTGTTACCCATATTTAACATTAATGAATAGCTTGAGCAAGTCTCATGTTGTATCCTTAGATCTCTAAATATTTGGTTATTGGGAGGCTCTATTTCTTGAACTAATTCTTTTTTTTTTTCTTTGTAAACCTAGAGACTGAATGCAAGAGAGTTCTACCACTAAGCTATACCACCAGACCTACTATATTTTATTTTGAAAAAAGATCTCACGCAATTATTGAGCACTGGCCTTGAACCTGTGTGCATCCTGTTTCAGCCCCCCCACCACACTAGGATTATAGGTGTGCAGCACCGTGCTGATCTAATTCTGAAAATTAGGTTGATAGCTTATCATCCCCTGTTTAACATACAATAGAGGCATTTTGCTACTGCACATATGGTGTTTTGAAACTAATTGTCTCTTACCAATTTTGGATCCTCTTACTTGCTTAGCAAGGGTACATGATAACTTCTTTAATCTGTTCTACTTTCAAAGTTTGTTCACTCTTTGATCCTACTAACCACATCTTCTACTGGGGGCTCTGGGCCTCAGAATTACATAAAACTTTGTTCTTTTTCCTTTTCCTTCTGCTGGGAAGCTGGGAGGAGTGATTATTGTGTATAAATACAGGGGTATCCTGTAGATATTATGGATTTTTTTTTCAGGACCACTTTAATAAAATATCACAATAAAATGAATCACATATTATTTGGGTTTTCCAGTGCATATAAATGTTATGTTTATACTATACTATAACCTATTAAGCTTTCTATACCATTATGTATAAAATATACGTCTCTTTTTAAAAACAATTTATTGATAACAATCTAATGATCATTGAGCCTTCAAATATGTATAGTGTTTTTTGTTGGTGGACAGTCTTGCCTTGGTGATAATGGCTACTGACTGATTAGGGTGGTAATTGCTGAAGATTGAGGTGGCTGTGGCAATCTCTTAAAATATGATAGCCATGAAGTTTGCCTCATCAACTGTCTCTTCTGTTGATGACAGATTTCTCTGTAACATGAAATGTTCTTTGATAGCATGTTACAAACTCTATTAGTCAGCTTCCTATTGATGTGACAAAATACCAAAGATAACATCAAAGAAGAAAAAGGTTTATTTTCACTCACAATTTCAGAGATTTATGTCCATGATTGCTTGGCTCCATTGCCTTTGAGCCTACGGAAAGGCAGAAAATCATGATGAGGCATGGTGAAGAGTGTGTGGCGGAGTAAGCTACTTACCTCTTGGCAGTCAGGAAGCAGAGAGATAAAAAAAAAACAGCAAAGAGTTGCTTATGCTCCACCATGGCCTAATTTCATCCAACTAGGCAACACTCCATAAAGGTTCTACCACTCTCTAGTAGTGTCACAGGCTATGGACCAAGGTCTATGGAACTTTGGCAGACATTTAAGATGGAACCATAATACCTACTGTAAAACTTCTTTTGAAATTAGAGTCAATTATTTCAAATTCTGCTCCTTCCTTATCACTATTTTTATAGTATTCTAAATCCTTTGTTGTCATTTCAACAATGTTCAGAACATCTGCATTGGGAGTTGACTTCATCTCAAGAAACTAGTCTCTTTGATCATCCAAAAGAAGAAACAACTCATTTATTAAAGTTTTATCAGCTGGGTGTGGTGGAAAACTCTTGTAATCCCAGTACTTGGGAGGCTGAGAAAGGAGGATCACAGGTTAAAAGCCAGCCTCAGCCGGGCGTGGTGGCACACGCTTGTAATCCCAGCATTCGGGAGGCTGAGACCGGAGGATCCAGGTTCGCGGCCAGCCTCAGCTACCTAGTGAGGCACTCTGCAACTTAGTGAGACTCGGTTTCAAAATAAAGAATAAAAAAATAGGACTGGGGGTATAGCTTGGAGGTAGATGCCCCTGAGTTCAATCCCCAGTACCGAAATAAAAAGCCAGCCTCAGCAACTTAGTGAGCCCCTCCACAACTCAGTGAGACCCTGTTTCAAAATAAAGAATAAAAATAGGCCTGGGGGTGTAGCTTGGAGGTAGAATGCTCCAGGGCTAAATCTTCAGTACCACAATAAATAAACAAAGAAACAAATAAAGTCCTGTCATCAGATGCAGCAATTCAGTCACCTCAGGCTCCACTTTAATTCTAGGTCTCTTTTTTTTTTTTCCACCACATCTGCAGGTGATTTGCAAAAGTCTTGAATCCCTCAAAGTAATCAAAAGAATCAACTTTTGTAAATTCCTGTTGTATTGAAATGTTGACCTCCTCCTATAAATCACAAATGTTCTTAATGGCATATGAAATGGTGAATCCTTTCCACAAGGTTTGCAATTTATTTTGCTAAGAATAGTCAGAGGAATCACTGTCAATGGATTATAGTGCTTGGTTTTATCTTATATACAGACCACTGAAACTTTTTCCACATCAGCATTAAGGTTGGTATATTTTCTTATTATTCATGTGCTCACTGGAGTAGCACTTTGAATTTCCTTGAAGAAGTTTTCCTTTGTATTCACATCCTGACTAACTTTGGCTTAAGAGGCCTAGTTTGGCCTTCAACATGCCATTCTCACTAACTTAAACTTCCCTAGCTTTTGATTCAAAATGACAGATGTTTACTCTTCTCTGAACACTCAGAAGCCATTGAAGGGTTAAGTAACCTAATTTTAAGATTGCTGTGTCTCAAAAAATAGGAAGACCCAAGGTGAGGGAAAGAGACGGGGATACAGGCCAGGCAGTGCAGCAGTCGAACACACATATTTATGAATTAAGTTTGCCATCTTATAAGAGTGTGATTCATGATGTCTTCAAAACAATTGCAAAGCTAATATCAAAGATCATTGATTACAGATCACTGTAACAGCTATAATAACAATTAAAATGTTTGAAATAATGCAAGAATTACTAAAATGTGGCACACAGATACAAAGTAAGCACATGCTCTTGGAAAAATTGCACTGATAGACTTACTAGATTCAAAATGACCACAAATCTTCAATTGGCAAATTAAAAAAATCATCTGTGAAGCACACAGAGTAAAGTGAAATAAAATGAGGTATGTCTATGATAACAATGTGAATTTTATCTGAGCCCTCTGCTCCTAGAAAATAGTAGTAGAATCATCCTCCTCTCAACCTAACTAGGTAAGTTTCATAGATGGCCCTTTAATTGTCTACAAACGCCAGATACAGGCCCTCCAAATTTTCATTCTTCTCATTAAAAAGGATTATCTGAGATGTTTTGTCCTCATTAATATAAAAGAAAAAATGTTTATTATCCTGAGCCATTGAACTCTGACAACCTCCACTCCCCACGTACACACCAGTTTCTCCTTAGTCATTCCTTCTTTGAACAGTCTCACCTTGGGGTAACCAACACATTCCTGGATCCACTGTCCTGTCCACCACCCTGTTCTCCCCGTTTCCTCACATCTGATTCCTTATAGCATTGTTTTCTCTCCCCCACAGAAGAAAAATTCTTTTTTCTTTTAGGTGCTTTAAATATTATAGTTGGAGTGTACTACCTATTGCAGTAATTTTACTGTGTGGTGAGAAGTAGGAATGTAAGTTTTTAATGTGGATATTCAGTTGTCCTATCACAATATGTTGAAAAATTATTCTTTCTCCATTGCATTGTTCTGGCAAACTCATAGAACACCAAATGTCTATTAATGTAAAGGTCTGTTTCTGGATGCTTACTTAATTCTATTCCATGATCAATATGTCCATCCTTACATTGATACCACACTGTATTGACTTCTATCATTTTGTATTAATTTTGAACTCATGAAATGTGGATTCTCTATATTTCTTCTTTTTAAAATTGTTTTGATTACTTTGAGTCCCTTGCATTTTCATATGAATTTTAGAACAAGATTTTTAATTTCTGCAAAACATCAGCCAGGGTTCTGACAGGGATTGCTTTGAATGAATAGATCAATTTGGGGAACATTGCTATTTTAAGAATATTATGTCCCAAACACTGAGCATAGAGTATCTTTTTTTAAAATTTAGATTATCTTTAAATTATTTCAACATTGTTTTATATTCCCTATGTAAATTTCTTGAACTTCACTTAAACTTTTATTCTAAAACATTTTTCGTTTTCACTGATATTATAAATAAAATCATTTTCATAATTTCACTTTCAGATTGCTTCCATCATACTTTTGTTATTTACTTAGTAAGAAAAAATTTTGTCCTGCCATGGTTTACTCTAGCAGGTCTTAAATTAGTTTCCAGGAGTGCCTTAACAAATTACTATAAATTGGGTGTCTAGAAAAATAGAAATTTATTATGTGATCATTGTAGAGGCCAGAAGTCCAAAACCAAGGTCTCATCAGGGATGTTCTTTCTCTAAAGGGAACTCCTTCCCTCTAGGGGACTCCTTCCTTGTCTCTTTCCAATTCTGGTAAAGTTTCCAGCAAACTTTGGCATTCTTTGGCTTAGAGATGCATCACTTCAGTATCTGTATCTATTTTCACATGATCATTGTCTGTTTTCACTTTTCTAATAAGGAAAGAACACCAGTCTAATTGAATTAAGAACCACCACAATGACCTCTTCTTAATTATATCTTCACGGATCCTATTTCTCAATAAGGTCACATGAATATTTACTTGGTGTTAGGACTTTAACATAACTTTTGGGCCCACAATTCAACTCAGAGTAAGCCCTATAAGGTTTCTGAGTTCTCTTGGGCAATAGAAATTCCAATGATTTCTTTAATTTAAAAAATCTACTTTTGATTAAAAAATAGAATATCCAGTCCATGCCAAAGATAAGGCCTGTACTTTCTGCACAGGTAAGGTTCTTGTCTCTTTCTTGTTAGACTACTCTCCCACTTATAAGATGCTGTTTCTGAACTGGAGTTGGAACAGGAAAAGAAAATAAAGAGAGAAAAAAGTTCTTATTTAACGGCATGTGTTATAAGTCACCACTATTTTCTCTAAGACTAATCATTAAAACTCATCTTTGATGGATTCTTTGAAAACTCATATCTAAGGGTCCCTTTGATTATAATCCTGTGGTATATCTTGTATGCACACTGTTCCTCTAGTTATTTACTTTCTCCTCATCTCCTAGTTTTCCATAGTTCACTCTAAGAAAATACTCACTGCTGGAAACCATTTATCCTGTCTCACTGGTCATGTCATTGGATAAAAGCTCACTTGCAGTTGCCTTTCTCTATTTCATGAACCACATCTGGTGTTTTGGATATACTAAAGTATTTTTCTCCTTAAAAGGTCATATATCTCTCCTTGGAGGATGAAAACTGCTAACTAGGACTTCATGTAAATTAGAGGAAAGACTGATAGTTACAAGGATGAGACTACTTCAGTTGTCTTATGTTTGTTAAGCAACACTGTGAGATATAATAGAGCTCTCCTGTGGGATGAAAACTTTCTCTCTCCATGGGCCTTTTCTGACATCATACCTTTGCTTGGTCTCCATATCTTTTTTTTTTTTTTAATTGGTGCATTGTAACCATACATCCTAGTAAGGTACAAGCTGGTAGAGGCACACATGCACACATCACTCATTTAGCCCTTCCCCAATTCCCACCACATTCCCTCCCCCTCCCTTCTTCTCATGTCCAGCTTAGTGACTGACTTTGATGTATTTATAAATGTAATCCATTCTTCGGTTGATGGGCATCTTGGCTGGTTTCATAGTTTGGCAATTGTGAATTGTGCAGCTATATAAACAAATACGCATGCATCGGTCTGATAGTTTGGTTTCCATTCTTTTGGGTAGATACCCAGAAGTGGTATTGTGGGGTCACATGGTAGGTTCATTCCCAGTCATCTGAGGATCCTCCATACTGTTTTTCAAAGTGATTACACTAATTTCCGGTCCCACCAACAGTATATTAGAGTTCTCACTTCTTCACACCATCACCAGCATTTGTTTTTGTTGTTTATGTTTTTACTTATTGCCATTCTAATTGGGGTTAGATGTAATATCAGGATTATTTTTATTTGCATTTGTTTGATTGCAAATGATGTTGAACATTATTTCCTACCTTTATTGGCCATTTGTATTTCTTTTCTGTGAAATGTCTACTTAGTTCACTTGCCCATTATTTGATTGGGTTGTTTGTTTTCTTACCAGAGAGTTTCTTGAGTTCTCTGTATATTCTAGATATTAGTCCTCTATTAGAGAAGTAGTTGGTCAAAATTTTTTCCCATTTTGTTTGCTCTGTGTTGAGGTTCTTGATAGTTTTCTTTGCTGCACAGATACTCTTCAGTTTAATGCATAATTCAATTCCACATATTAATCTTCCTTTTAATTTCTTGTGTCCTTGGGGTCTTGTTGAGAAAGTTTTTACCTGTGCCTATGTGTTGAAGTGTTGGATCTATGCCCTCTTTATACAGCTGCAAGGTCTTTGATCTGATTTCCAGTTCTTTGATCCATATTGATTGACTCTTGTGCAGAATGAGAAAGTAGGATTTATTTCCATTTTTCTGCATATGGTTAACTAGTTTTGCAAACACCATTTTTAAAGAGGCTATCTTATTTCTAGTGTATGATTTTGGCTCCTTGGTCAAAAATCAATTGGCTGTAAATGTGCAGATTTGTTTCTGAGTCTTCTATTCTGCTCCATTGGTCAATGTGTCTGTTTTTGTGACAATACCATGCTGTTTTTATTACTATATCTTTGCATTATAGTTTGAAATCAGTTATTTTGATGCCTTCTGCATGGATCTCATTGCTGAGAACTACTTTGGATATTCTGGGTTTTTTGTTGCTCCAAATGAATTTAAAGACTGATTATTCTATGTCTGTGAGGTCATTTAATGAATATTGCATTGACTCTGTAGATCGCTTTTGGAAGAATGACCACTTTAAAGATAGTTACTCTGTTTATCCAAGAACATGGAAGATACTTCCATCTTCTGAGGTCTTTGATTTCTTTTTTAAACGTTTTGTAATTTTTCCTGTAAAAGTCTTTTGCCTCCTTCGTTAGGTTTAATCTTAAGTATTTTATTTTGCAGGGGATATTATGAGTGCAATTGTTTTCTGGATTTCTTTCAACAAGTTTATGGTTGTCATACAAGAAAGCTTTTAATTTTTTAAGATTGACTTATATCCAGATACTTTGCTGAATTTGTTGATCAATTCTATCAGCCTTTTGGTCGAGTTTGTTGGGTCTTCTAAGTATAATATCATGTCATCTGCAAATAGGGCTAGTTTAAGTTCATCTATTCCTATTTGTATTCATTTAATTTCCTTCTATTGCCTTATTGTTCTGGCTAGTCTTAAGTACTAAATACTATATTGAAAAGAAGTGGTGATAGTGGGTTTATTCTTGTCTTGTTCCTGTTTTTTTTTTTTTTTTCTTGGTACTGAAGATGGAACCCAGAGGCATTCTACCTTCAAGCTATACTCCCAGGCTGATTTTATTTTTTATTTTGAAACAGAGTCTTGCTAGGTTGATGAAAGTCTCTCTACTTGCTGAGGCTGTCCTCGAACCTGTGATCCTGCTGTCTCAGCCTCCTAAGTACAGGGATTACAGGAGTGCATCACTGAGCCTGGCTTTTGTTCCTGTTTTTAAGGCAAACTCTCATTGTTTTTCTCCATTCAATATGATATTTACTGTGGGACTACTGAATATTGCCTTAATAATATTGATGTATGTTCCTTTTATTTCATTTCTCTGCATGTTTTTAGCGTGAATGGCTGTTGGATTTTATTGAAGGATTTTTCAGCATCTATTGAAATGATAATGTGTTTTTTTGTTTGGTTCTGTTTATGTGGGAATTGCATGGATTGTGTTTCATATATTGAACCATCTTGGCATCCCTGGGATGAAGCTGACTTGGTCATGATGTATAATTTTCTTGATGTGGTTTTGAATACATATTGCTAGCTAGTGTTTTATTTGGTAGTTTTCCATCTAAGTTCATCAAAGATAGGCCTGTAGTTTTCTTTTCTTGAGCTGTCTTTGTTTCATTTTGGTGTTAATGTGATGTTGGCTTCATAGAATATATTTGTTATAGTCCTGTTTCTTTCTATTTTGTGGAATAGATTGAGGAGTATTGAGATTAGCTCTTCTATAAAGTTTTTATAAAATTTGCTTGGGAAGCCATCTTGTCCTGGACTTTTGTTTGATGGAAGGCTTTTACTGCTGTTTTAATCTTTTTGATTGCTATTGGTCAGTATAAATTTTCTATATCTTCTTCATTCAATTTGGGAACCCTATATGTGTCTAAAAATTTGTCAATTTCTTCTAGATATTCCATTTTGTTGTAGTTTTTGAAAGTAGTTTCTGGTAATCCTCTGGATTTCTACACTTTTGGTGGTAATATCACTTTTTTCATCTCTTGTTTTAGTAATTTGAGTTGATTCTCTCTTATTTTTTGGTTAGGTTGGCTAGTGGTTTTGTATCTTGATTATTTATTTTGAGAAATCAGCTTTTGATTATGTTGATTTGCTGTATCTTTTAATCCTTTACTTCATTGAATTCAGCTCTGATTTTAATAATTTTCAGTCTTCTACTGGCTTTGGGGTTAGACTGATCCTGTTTATCAAGGGTTTTGAGGTATATCATTAGATTGTTTATTTGGTGATTTTCTATCTTTATGTGAACACTCATTGCTATGAATTTTATTCTTAGTACTGCCTTCAAGGTGACCCAGAGATTTTGTTGTATCTCTAATTTTTTTATTGGAATTTAAAAAAATTTCCCCCTACTTCTTCTATGACCCATTCCTCATTCAGCAGTATGGTGTTCAGTTTCCATGTGTTTATTGTGGTTGCTCTAGATCTTCTTATAGTTGATTTCTTGATCTGTCTGGTGTTGTGAGAGGACTGTTGAAGTCTCCTGGTATTATTGTATTGGGATCTATGTGTCATGGAAGGTTTTTGGAAAATCTTGGCTGTACATTGTTTTCTCTCAGAGTTTGGAATATGTTGCTCCAGGCTCTCCTGGCTTTCATGACTTGGTTTGGGAAGCCTGGAGTGATTCTAATTGGTTTACCTCTGAATGTCACTTGATCTTTTACTTCATCACATTTAAAATTCTCTACTTGGCCTCTACATTAGTCAGTTTGATTATTATGTGGCATGGTGAACCTTTTTTCTGATCTTGTCTAAAGCTGATTCTATATGGTTCCTCTACTTGTGTGTCAACTCGTTTTTCTATGTTTGGGTAATTTTCCGATATTACTTCTTTGAAAAGATTGTTGATTCCTTTCATTTCAGTTTCTATTCCCTCTTCTATGCCTATTAGTCTTAGGTTAGCTCTTTTAAAATTGGCCCAGATCTCCTCAATGTCCAATTCATGCTGTTGATTTTTTTTTCTAAATTATATACTATGCATTCATTTTTGGAATTGTCATCTCCTAAGAAAGACATTCTATTTTCCACATGATCTAGTCTACAGTTTATAATTTGTATTGTTGCCTTCACTTCAATTATTGCATCATTCACTTCCCTCAGGGCTTCTTTTAGATTACTGTTTGGGGTATCAGATTCTTTATTTGTTCCTTAATTTATTTCAGTCTTTCTCTCAATTATTTTCAGAAGTCCTCTATCATTTCTACTATTGAAGATTTGCAGTTTCTTAGTTCATGGCAGGTCACTGGCTTCTTTAGCATGGACAGACAAAGATGGAGTGGCTGGGACCCAGTTCTGTTCCCTAGGTGCAGCACATAGGGGGCAATTTTCTATCCCCTGTTTTGTCTTCTGGGTTTTGTTCTGCTGCAGTTTAATTTTTCTTTGCTTTGTTAAATTTTTCATTTTTTTTTCTCTTGTCAAGAAGCTGCCTTTATGGCAGTTGTGTTTTAAGTTTTACAGTGCCTGAGATGTGCTGCTTCTCTTAGTCAGTATCTTGTTGAGCTTCTTGATAGAGTTTTACTTGCCAGCATTGAATTACTCATATATAGAAGAGCATTTAAAAATTATATGTATTAAAGTGTTTAATTACATCTCTTTATAGCATCATCTACAGTTCTAATTTTCCTGCCTCTTCTTAAAAATTATTGAAAATTTTATAATTCATGACTTTACAAAAATAATGTGTTAGAAGTTATACATATATTATATCAATATCTATCTATATATTTATATATTTAAAATTAATTAACCCAGAGGCATTCTACCTCTGGATTATACCCTTAGTTTTATATTATTTTTTATTTTGAAAGAGGGTCTCACTAAGTTGAGGAAGGCCTGGTTAAGTTGTTGAGGCTGGCCTCAAACCTGTGATCCTTGTGTCTCAGCCTCCAAAGTACTAGAATGATAGGCATGCATCACCACACTGGGCTGAAGACTGATATTTTTGTATAGTAGACACTGTGTCTCTTGTTTCTTGACCCACCATTTCCAAGCATGCCAATGACTTTTTACTGCAAACAACTGCCAAGGTCAGCTAGAGCTTTCTCTGTTTGCAAGAGTCTGCCTGGTTCCCTGAGCAGGACAAACCAGAAGTGCCAAAATGATAAATGCTCCCGTAAAAGGCCCCCAACCTGTTGCTGATGCAAGTAGACAAAAAGTAAGTTTCTTTGTTACTGAAAGCCCAGATATAGTCGTGCTGGCAGAAGTGCTGCAGGCAGAAATAAAAAATCTATAACAAGAAAATGGATAGAGCATTATACATTACATAATAGAATAATTCAATGTAGTCAATCTGCCAGAAAGTATCTGGCTGGACCTGCCAGAAAATTGACATTTTCTGGATTCAGAATTGGCCTGGCTCAGTGTTGGCAGGCTTGGCAGCCAGCAGTGGCAGGAGCTACAGAGCATGTAGCTGAACTCAGGTTTGGCCTCCATAGCTAATGCCTTGATCACCTCATACATTGAAAATTTATTCATGTATGGATTCTACCACTGAGACAGTAGCAACACTTTATTTATTCATTCATTCATTTATTTTTATTTCAAAACAAGGTCTCACTTAGTTGCTGAGGCTATCTTCTAACCTTTGCTCCTATTGTCTCATTCTTCCAAGTATTGGGGTTACAGGCATGCAATACTGAGCCCAGTTTAATCATAATTTTAAATAAGTAAATATATGATTATATGTGAAAATATATAACCATATTAAAATACATAAGCATAATAAAATGACAACTTGTAACAGCCAAAGCCATATCTGTAGATAAGAACACACAGTACAACTAGTTGGTGATATATTTCACCTTACGGTTTTTCAACTTTACAATGGTGAGAAAAATACATACACTCTGTAAATCTGTACCTCAAGTTCTGAATTTTAATCTTCTCCCAGGATAGCCATATTAAGTGTGATTCTTTCTTTACAGTGCTAGGCAGGTACAGAAAGCTGCAGCTCCCAGTCAACTGCACACTCTGAGAGTAAACAATGGACGCTCTTTGCTATACTGCTAAGGTATGATGTTTGGTAGGCTAGGTGTATTAAGTATATTCTTAATTATAATATGTTCGATTTATAAGGGGTTTATTTGAATGTAACCCCATCATAAGTTGAGGAACATCTGTAATTTGGGAAAGGAATTTTAATATTATTAATTATAGCAGGATATAGAGTATTGGGCAATAGGCTTGTATAAAGTTAAAAGAAGCAAGTGTGAAAATTAATAACATATGATGAGCATTTGCCATCTCTAGGTTTGAGATAGGGCTATAAGCCTCAGAAATTCAAGGGTTTTATGTTTTCTCTCATATATGGAAGCTAGAAAGAAAATATAAAACAAAAGGGAGTTCAGATAAACCAGGAGAGATACCAATAGAATAGTGGAAAAGGATTGGGGGAGGGGAGTGGGAAGGGGGTAAAGGAGAACCGATGAAGGAAACTGTTCAAATAATGCTATGTGCATATATGAAGGTGTCACTACCAATCTCATTATTATATAAGGGGAGGGGTGGGTAGCTGGGTGGCACCCAAAGGGAAACACACCAAGTGCTGTGTGTATGAGTGTTTGTATGGCTTTGATTCTCACTATGATATATAATTTCATTGTACAAATAAAACTATGTCTTAAAAGAATGAATGACTCTTCCTCTGTGTACCTCTCTTTGGGTTGAGAATGAAGAACCCAGCCCTTTCCGAAGAAGGCATGGCTGAGCTCACTCAATGGTGGAGAAATCCTTGAGACCTGGACTGCTGAAATTGAAAATTTGTCCAGGGTTCTGTGGTGATCATTCACAGAGGAATGATCTCTGTGCTATGTCTCAGGACCTACTACAAAGGAATTGAAAGAGATGTCAACAAAAGCTGATGAATGCTCGTCACTGTGGGTCATTGAATATTGCAGGGAGTTGAAGTTATCTCTATAGGACTTGGGTATTGAAGAAAGTCACAGCTTGCTGAGGACTTAGTGTTCAGAAATGATGATCAGTAGGAACTCAGCACTGGAAAATGATCCGCTACAGGAGCCAAATTCAGAGAGATCTACAACCTGCAGTTGCCTAGCATCAGAGAAACCATACTTTGCAGAAGCCAAGTGTTGGTGGGTGGATGCACAAAAGGAATCATGGTGACTGCTGACAGAAAAAGGCAAAATCATGCAGGTCCATGCCAGTGGGTACACAATGAGTTGGTAACCACTCTGGGCTGGAACTGTAAGCTCAGTGAGGCACTGAACACTCCATGCATGCAGTTGGGGCAGAAAGACACTGAGTGTCCCCACACATAGTAGATGATATCATCTGTATTGCAGGATCAATAAATAACACAGAGTGTAACACAAAGGAAATAGAAAGTTGTACTATCCTTCTTACTTCCTCTAAGGACAAAGTCTAATGTCATATCTGCTTCAGAAAACAAATGCTTACACAAACACTATATACATGTATTGAGATATTGTACTGTACCTCATAAATTTATACAATTATTTCAGGTTAATAAATATTTTTAGAAGTTTATGAAATAGAAATGCTATCTTAAGTTGATCAGTGCTTATTGTATACATGTACTGAATTATCACACTATGCCTATCAATGTGAACAATTCAAATGATACTAATTTTTTAAAGGAGATGCATAGTTTCAATTTATTACACCTAACATAATTAAGAGTGAATTTGGAACTGAGAAGCAATAAATAAAAAAACTGGCACATAAGTATATTTTGTCTTAGCACTTAAATATATTTGTAACCTAAACTGTGAATTATATTTAACAGTCTAAATATTATTGTCACCTATTTCATTTTCATTATTTTTAAAGTCATATGAATAATTTTTTTATTGGTGCATTGTAATCATACATCTTTGTGAGGTACAAGCTGGTAAAGACATCCATGCACACATCTCTCATTTAACCCTTCCCCAATTCCCACTCCACTCTCCCCCTCCCTCCTTCTCAAGTTCAATTAGTGATTGACTTTGATATGTTTGTAAAAGTACATTAACACCTTAATGAATAAATGTAAGTGTATGGATTTGTGTCTGAGTCTTCTATTCTGCTCCATTGGTCTATGTGTCTGCTTTTGTACCAAAACTATGCTGTTTTTATTACTATGGCTTTATCATACAGTTTGAAGTCAGATATTGTAATGCCTCCTGGATGGTTCTTATTGTTGACAATAATTTTGACTATTCTGAGTTTTGTTGTTGTTGTTCCAAATGAATTTGAGGACTGATTTTTTTATATCTATGAAAAATGACCTTGGTATTTTAATGGGTATTGTATTGAATCTATAGATTATTTTTGGAAGAATGACTTTTTGATGATATTTATTCTGCCTATCCAAGAGCATAGGAGGTCCCTCCATCTTCTATGATCTTCTTCAATTACTGTTTTCAATGTTTTATAATTTTCCTTGTAAAGGTCTTTTATTTCCTTGGTTACATCTGTTCCTCAGTATTTTGTTGTTTTAGGGAATATTGTGAGTGGAAATTTTTTTTCTGGATTTCTTTTTCAGTGGATTTATGTTTGGCATACAGAAAAGCTTCTGTTTTTTAACATTATTTTTGTATCCAGACACTTTACTGAATTTGTTGATCAATTCTAAAAGCTTTTGGTTGAGCTTATTGCGTCTCTAAGTATAATATGTCATCTGCAAGTAGAGATACTTTCAGTTCGTCTTTTCTTATTTGTATTCCTTTGATTTCCTTCTTTTGCCTTATTGCTCTGGCTACAGTCTCAAGTACTATAGTGAAAAAGAAATGGTGATAGTGGACATACTTGTCTTGTTCCTCTTTTTAAGGGGAACTTTCATAGTTTTTCCCCATTAAATATAATGTTGGCTGTGGATCTTGCTAATATGTAGAAACTAGGGAGAAAATGAAAAATAGAACAACTGCAGACAAAGAAGCCTAACAAAGAAGGCAACCTAACTGAGGTAGATGGAAGGGAGAAGAGGGAAATACCTCAATAGATGTGATGTACATACACAGACTTATCAAAGTCATCACTATGCTGAGCACAGGAAGGAGGGGAAGAAGAGGGAAATAGTGTGGGAACTTAGGGAGGGCTCAGTGAGTGCTGTGTGCATGTATGCCTCTATCACTAAACTTCATCAAGATATATGACTACAATGCATGAATAAAAAAAAAAAGCTGATGTAAAATGATTTTGCATTTTTATACTGATAGTAGAGAGAATTAAATTCTTTTAAAACTACAGTACAAAAAAATAAGAGGAAGTTAGTTATTTGTTCATCTAAAGAAAATGTCACTGGATAACAATTCAGAACTACAAAAACAAAGAGCACCAGAAATTATAAATATGTGAATATAAGTAAAGGGCTATAGTTTTATTCCTTTATTTTTCTAAAAAGCAACAACCTAAATGTAATTACATTTTACATAAGTTTTAATAATGTATGTAGGAATAAATGATATTAGCAATATCCCAAAAGATAAAAGATAGCAGATAAAATACTATATAAGGTTTATTTTACAAAGAGAAAACTGTAATATGGTAAAATAACATCACTAAGAGAGTTTGACTAGTGCAGCATACATATAGAAAATTAAATAGTAAAAATACGTAGTTAAAATAACTTATAAAAAGAAATAAAAATCATAACAAAATAAACATATTTGGTTAACCCAAAGTAGGAAGAAAAATCAACAAATAAAATAATTTGGGGAAAATAGAAAACAAATTTCAATATGGTAGACATAATGCAACTATATTAATATTACATTTACCTGGCCTAAAAAAATTCAACTAAAAGAAACTTAAAGCCAACATCATACTGGATGGGGAAAAACAGAAAGAGTTCATTTTAAAGTTAAAAAAGTAACAAAACAAGGATACTCATTATCTGCAATCTTTTTCAACCTAACACTTGAAATTCTAACCAGAGCAAAAAGGCAAGAGAAAGAAATTCAAGAAATAAAAACAGAAAAAAAGAAGAATGAAATTATCTCTGTTTGCAAATGACATGATCCTATAATTAGAAGATTAAAAAAACTCAACTGAAGACTTCTGGAGTTGATAAGCAAATTCAGCAAAGTAGTGGGATACAAAATCAACTTACAAAAATTATTAGCTTTTCATTACACCAATGATAAATACACTGAAAAATAAATCTGGAACGCCTTTTCATCTACAATAACCTAAAAATTGTAAAGCTTAGGAATAAATCTAACCAAGGAGATAAAAACCTTGAGATTGAAAATTATAGGCTACTAAAGAAATAAATTGAAGAGGACCTTAGAAGATGAAAATAACTCCCATGTTCTTGGATAGGCAGAATAAATATTATCAAAATATCCAAACTACCAAAAATCATATACAGTTTCAATGAAATCTCTATTGAAATATCAATGTAATTCTTCACAGAAAGAATAAGAGTCCTAAAATTCATATGGAAAAAGAAAAGATACAGAATAACCAAAGCAATTCTGAACAACAAAAACCATATTGGGGGCATCACAATACCTGATTTCAAATTATACTACAGAGCTATAGTAATAAAATAGCATGATATTGTCAAAAAGATAGACACAAAAGCCAATGAAGTAGAAGATACAGAAACAAATCCTCACATTTATAGGCAGTTGAATTTTGAAGAATGTGCCAAAAAATATGCTGAAGACAGACTTTTCAACAAATTGTGCTGGAAAAACTAGCCATATATTTGTAGAAGGATGATATTAGATTCCAATCTCTCATGCTGCACAAGAGTCAACTGAAGATAGATAAAATATTTAGAAACCAGACAAGAGACTTTGCAATAACTAAAAGAGGGCATAGAGTCAACTCTCTAACATACAGGAACTGGTAGAGACATCTTCAAGAAAATCCCCAAAGCTCAGGAAATAAAAACATGAATCAATAAATGGGATGACATTAAATTAAAAAGCTTATGTGCATCAATGGAAACTATCAAGAACCTGAAGAGGGAGCCTGCAGAATGGCAGAAAATCTTTTCCAGTTACTCCTCTGATAGAGGATTAATACCTAGAATATACAAATAATTTAACAATAAAAGATAACTCAATAAAATGGGCAATTGAACTGAATAAACACTTCTCAAATGAAGAAATACAAATGACTAATAAATGCATGAAACATATTCAACATTATTAGAAATCAGAGAAATGCAAATCAAAACTATATGAAATTCCATTTAATTCCCGTTAAAATGACAATCATGAGGAATGTGAACAATAATAAATGCTGGCTAGGATGTGAGGAAATAGGAAAACTTATACATTGTTGGTGGGATTACAAATTAGTACAGTCACTATGGAGATCAGTATGGAGGTTTCACAGAAGACTGGGAAAGGAATCAACATAAAACCCAGCTATAACACTTCTTGGTATCTTTCCAAAGGAATTGAAGTAAAAACATTAGAGTGATGCATGCATGTCTATGTTTTTTATTTATTTATTTATTTATTTTTTTGCGGTACTGGAGATTGAACTCAGGGGCGTTCTACCTCCGAGCTATACCCCCAGCCCTATTTTTTATTCTTTATTTTGAAACCGAGTCTCACTAAGTTGCGGAGTGCCTCACTAGGTAGCTGAGGCTGGCCGCGAACCCGGATCCTCCAGTCTCAGCCTCCCGAATGCTGGGATTACAAGCGTGCGCCACCACGCCCGGCGCATGTCTATGTTTATAACAGTGCAATTTACATTATCCAAACTATGGAGCCAGCCTAGGTGTTTGTCAATGGATGACTGGGTTATTAAACTGAGGTATATATACACAATGGAATTTTATTCAGCCATAAAGAAGAATAAAATTATGTAATTTCCAGGAAAATGGATGGAACTACAGAATATTAGGCTAAGTGAGATTAGCTAGTCTCAGAAAGTGAAGGGTCATATGCTTTCTCTCATATGCAGAAGCTAGAACACTGGGAAACAAAAGAGTCTCAAAATGAGAAGAGATAGCAGTAGAAAAGTGAAAAGGAATTTGGAAAGTGAGATGGGGAGAGGGTGAGGAGAATTGATGAAAGTTCTAACAATCCTATGTACATTTGCGAAGCTATCAATACCAATTTCAATACTATAAATCGGGAGGGGGAGGAGATGGGTAGGATTCAGAGGGAAATGCGTTGGGTGCTATGTACATGTATGTTTCTCATATGTGGAAGCTAGAGAGAAACTGGGAAAAAATTTCTCTAGAAACCAGTGGAATAGTGGAAGGAGATTTGGAAAGGGAAGTGGGAAAATGCAAGAATTAGTTCAAACAAGCCACATATATTTGTGAAGCTGTCAATAAGAATTTTGAGAGCCGGTCATGGTGGCACATGCTTGTAATCCCAGCATTTGGGAGGTTGAGACTGGAGGATCCGGGTTCATGGTCAGACTCAGCTGCTTAGTGAGGCCCTCCTCAACTTAGTAAGACCCTGTTTCAAAATAAAGAATGAAAAAAAAAAATAAGGCTGGGGGTGTAGCTCGGAGGTAGAATGCCCCCAGGTTCCATCCCCAGTACCAGAAAAAAAAAAAAAAAAGAATTTTGATATTGTGATTGGGGCATGGAAGGGAGGGTGGTGGGATCCGGAGAGAAACTCAGCAGGTGCTATATGGATGTGCGTTTCTATCACACCAAACCTCATTATGATGTATGGTTATAATACACCAATAAAGTATATTAAAAAACAATAAATACTGTCTTCGCAAAAGCCACATTACATAGTATGATCAAGGTATGTGGAAAAGAAAAAGAGCCAAAGAAATATATCATGTAAACATTAATATAAGATATAATTAATGTAGCTATATTTGTTTCAGGCAAAGTTATTTTCAACATAAGGATCAATTAGTCAGGAAGACCTAGCGACTATAAATCAGTATATACCTAATAACGACTTCATAATAAATGAAGCAAAAATTAACATAGCAAATAGGATAAGTAGATTTTCTAACATTCTTATCTCAGTTCTTGATAAACAAAGACTACAGGGCACAGTGGTACACGCTTGTAAACTCAGTACTTGGGAAGCTGAGACAGGATGATCATAGGTTCATGGCCAGCTTCATTCAGCAACTTAGTGAAGCCCTCCTCAGCTTAGTGAGAACCAGTTTCAAAATAAAGAAAAAATAGGGTTGAGAGCCGGGCGTGGTGGCGCACGCTTGTAATCCCAGCATTTGGGAGGCTGAGACCGGAGGATCCGGGTTCGCGGCCAGCCTCAGCTACCTAGTGAGGCACTCCGCAACTTAGTGAGACTCGGTTTCAAAATAAAGAATAAAAAATAGGGCTGAGGGTATATCTCGGAGGTAGAATGCCCCTGAGTTCCATCCCCAGTACCG